>VMBQ01003975.1:17502-77004 GCA_007657795.1 Dreissena rostriformis
TATATATCGTATTGTTTTATTACAAACTAAGTATAACGTTAGTGATTTTAGCATAACAGTTTGACTGTCATGTTTTGAGATACGCATGACAGGATTATTGCAACTTATTGTCCACTTTTGTATCTTTATTTCTACGCAAGACCATTTCTTAATGTATTTCATTCATCAAGAAATATATGTTTGTATAAATACATAAAATCTATAACTAACGTAACGCGAAATGGGATATTTTTACCTGAATTCGTGATATTTTATATAATGTTTACAGAAGAGATTTCCTAGAAATGCTGTGTATATCATCGGGCAACTTTCCTTTTTTTTTTAACGTTTTGATGCGTCTTGCTACATTTTGTTAAATCCACTGGTGTATATTCGTCACTTCAAGACACAACGTCACCTGACAACAGATTCGCACAAAGAAGTGCAATAGGGACAAATGACATAGAGCTGCAAGGTAAATTGTATCCAGCCCGTATGACAGATACACGTGTTTAGCAGTTAGGCTGTAAGAATAACATATTCATATGTTGTGCTTGTAAAATATATGTACATATGTAAAATTTAAGTTAGTATTAGCACAACTAGTTGTGAGACTTTGTTTTGCATTACACATCTGCATTTTTATTATGCTGCATCCGTTTACGGATATGTATATTCTATTCATTGTTTTATATCGTCTATTAACGACTTTTTATTCGATAACATATACTTGAATATAAATCGCCTAAGTACTTTTTTTGTTAAATGCATAAGACAGTTTTAAGCTTTCCATTGAATAAGTCATTTTAATAATAACTATGCTTACCCTGTCAATAAATCGTTTAACCCTGTTTCGTTCACAGAACAGTCAGCGTATCAAAATATAAGAGAGACTTGACTTGAAGGAGGAATCGAAACACGTCGAAGCACAGTTTAACGGGCAATTTTACATTCTTAAAAGTATGTCTCATAAGAAGTGACCCGTGACTGAAAATGCATGATGACGTGACTTTTTTATACAACGACATGGATTTCAAAGTGTTTCAATCATTTATCAGACATTCTGTGTAATAATATATATGCGTATTTACACGTACATAAATAATTATCTTTGTATGCAGATAATATTGACAGATAATATAATGTAAATATTATATTAACAAAGCTATATCTATAAACGGACATATCACATATTTTAATGGTTTACATGTACCTGGAACAATAATTTGCATAACAAATACTTATTATCGCTCCATATTGAATATTAAAATAATAAAACAAAAAAGTACATGTTTATTGTCATTGATTTAGGGTTTCCTGAGTCGTCTTTGGCTTCTGTGACTTTAAGACAATGTCTGGTGGGTATTGATTGAACCTACCAGACGTTGGATCTGGTCATCTTGGAACAAACGTATTTTTAAAATCCAGACTTGTTTTAATACGATTCTGTGTCAGCGTTCAAATTTCAGCTATCCGCCATAACATTATCTAGCCCACTTTTTCAAATCAATTACGTCAACCGTTTGAAATGAAAAGAGAAGACAACAAGGTCAACATATGATCACTCCTTCCTCGTACATGTTCGATTGTAGTGCGTTCAGTTGCAGCGAACGTTCGCCAATGATCGTTCGTTTTTTCCGATTCGGTCTTATTGAACGATAAGTTCGGCGCGAACCTTTCACGATGGCGGCTCCCACGGAATTGATTGCGATTTTGATGGAGGAAATCGCTAATAACACAGAAAGTACTTAACCAACACAATACACTATGTTTATAATTCAATTCATTTTATATACTACCAAAAAAAGAATGAAAAATATCGAAGTTACACTGAAGTTACGCTGAACAACAACAACAACTTAATTGTCCGCCATCTTGGTTTCGCTAGCGAACTATAGCGAACTACCTCCCGAGACGGGTCGCTTCGGTTCGCTGTAACTGAACGCACTACAGGTGTGCATTGTAAGGAGCTTATATGAATATGCGTCTTGTTCTGAGAAAACTGGGCATAATGCTTGTTCGGTAATTGTCATCCCAGATTAGTCTGTGCGGTCCGCACAGTCTAATCAGGGACGACAATTTCCGCTTAAATGGAATTTTTCGTTTAAATGATGTTTTTTCCAAGCGAAAATCCAGTTTAGGCGGAAAGTGTCGTCCCAGATTAGCCTGTGCCTTCTGCACAGGCTAATCTGGGATGACACTTTACGCACATGCTTTTTGTCCAGTTTTCTCAGAACGCGACACATATGAATATGTTCATCTTGTTTTCGACTACCCATATGCGTTCCGATTTAAGTAAATACAACCTTTTGAGGTCCTACACATGCATTCATACAAGACGACTAAAACTAGGACAAATGTGATTATTTATGCTCGCAAAATATTTTGCAAAACAATATATAAGTATGTTTGGTGTGGGTTGGCCAGCACTTGGTTTTAGCATTTTACAATATTCTTTCGCATTGTTTATACGTTCAGTAATATATATTATATATCTAAAGAACTGAAACGATACTAAATAAATTATGTATGACATGTCGTTATATGTATTATTAAACATGCACATGTGTGGCATGCGAATAGTGCAATATTATTAATATACACAAGACGATAAGCCTTAACTTAAAATCATGTTAAAAGCAGCTGATATATTTGCAAGATTTATCCATTACCACAAATCAAGAGAAGTGCGCATGACTTCACATACACCTCAAACAAGTTTCGGTAGTAATGAATGATTCCGGTAACCACGGGATACGCAACCTTACTGCTCATGTTTCTTGTTATTTTTTCTCTCTAAATGACTGGGGGACGTATGAGGACGTATGAGAACCCATGGGTCAAGATCATTATCTCTTGAGACCTGAAACTTAAGACAAATCTAAAAATAAGCAGCTGTAACTAAATCGTAGACATTAAATATTATTTTAGCAAATAACAAATGGTCACATTCATTTCGCAAATTAACATAATAAATAAACTGTAAAAGGATCCTGTATGCACTTTGGCCATGAACACGACACAAATTATTCAAACCATATCAAACATGAGCTAAGACTTAAGTGTAGTCAATCATAAGAAATCAAATATTATATATATGCATATGACGAAATGTTGCAACAGCTGTATTAAACCGACATCAACATCTAACCAGTCACAACACAACGGAAATATGAATGTTATCGTTTAAAGTGAGACTGTACGATTTTGTCAAATATTTATGAATTTATATTAAATGTGTTAACAATTATTATACATATATTTCAATATAAATTAAAATAAAAGTTAAGAAGAACATTTGTCGAAAAATGCGAAATAAGCCAGACATTTAAATCTGAAATCGGAAAGGGCTTCAAGCCTAATTCGCCAGCATGTATATCATGCATGTACGATGTAAATCTAGATTTAGTTTTAGTGCAGATTCGTTCATACGACACAAAGACACATTTTTGTTTCCTAACAAATACGAGTAAGAGTATTGGCATCGGCTTTAACCAGCGCTAACTTGTCTTTGCTACATTTTATGAAATTCGTCTTCAATGTATAATTTTTCTTGCATATTTTGTGTTATTGTAACATATTTTTATCAATATATTACAATTTAACACATAAAAATCGTACAGTCTCACTAATATAGAAAATAAGAACAAATTATTTTCATTAAACGTTCAGTACATGACAAAACAAACGATGATAACACTTTAACAGTTAAAATGTTGCGGACATTTAAACATATTAACAATTCAATAAATATACACGAAGAAATGTGTCCAGGAAACGTGAGTCGAAAGACACCAAGTATGATACACATAACTAAGAATGAAATTCGCATTAAAAGCAGAATATAAAGTAAAGCATAAAATCAAACAATCAAATAAACTTAGCTGCAATAGACTTGAATAAAACTGTTTATCAATTGCATTTCACTGCAAAGGCACCGGTTTGTGTTAGCATCCCCATCTCACATGAACTAAACAACTGAAAATTAACTAAATATCGATTTGTTATGATTGCCAGATAAAACTTACAATAATGTAGCCGATAACGTTACCACACTCATTTTCATTAAGGGAAGGGGCGGGAGGACGGATTTATTTCCCTTTATTTCACATTGTCCATAACGTCTCCCTGTCAATTACACACCTCGAATGGCGAATCAATAGATGTGCAGCTTATATAAACCCGAAGGCGAGAAACCCGTGCATTGTTCGCGCTAAACCATGACTATATTCTCTCCATTCATAACATGTACAATACCCAATACGATACCGTATTTATCAAACCGAAAAGTTATCCATATATAAATGGTTATTTTGCGAATCTGTGGTATTCATTGACGAACTTTTGATTTCCATTGACCTGCGTTCGAGTTGATCGAAAGAAAGTCGTAGAATCTCGTATTTTTGGTTTTTATAAACCTTGTCTACTTCATAACATCGAGCGGTTGTGTTGAAGCATGCCACATCGAGAAAATGTGTCTTTGAACTGTTCATTAAGTGTTAACGCCTTGTCTTAGAAGCCATTCAGAAATGTATTTACTCTGGTTAGTATACAAATATATGACAACGGTTTAAATATCAAACTCTAAGAATCTGATTTACAATATGTATTTCACATTTATGTATGCTTTTCTGTTTGTTGAGATGGGGACTGGTCTGTCTGATTTGAATTATAACTGATATTATCAATGACAATGTGGAAGGCGTTAGGATAAGTTCATCTGATAACTATCTTAGGAATTAACGCCATTCATTTCGTGGTAGCAGTCACCGGTAGTTGATGATGAATGGGGAGTTTAGAAACGAAAACAAAGCCGTTGCTGAATCCTGCAAACACCACTCTCAACATCTGCCCGCGATTTAAAGGCGGTTAAACATGTGGAGCCAAGTCTGCAAAGTGTTTGCCGCAGATGGTATTTTCGCCAAAAAAAAAGCCAATAGCCAATATTCATGACAATAAGCAGTTCATGTTCGGTTTGAAGCAGTCATCGAATTTCATAAAATATCGTCACTTTATTTCGTATAACTTTTTCATTGAAACTACTTTTTGTTTATATAGTCCAAATTGTGAACGCTTTGGTAACTTCACATACCCAGTTTCCCGTAGTTCTTTATTGATTCATGCGCCTTTTCTTCTACCAACGCCGGTTGATTCCATTGTTAGTAAACAAAGGAACGTTTTCGGATATTCTTTACTACAGAAGCCATTTCGCTTTCGAATTGAAAGCTTTTGATCTCCTTCCCATTCCCATTGCGGCTACTTGTGGCTTAACTTATTCTGATTAGTTTGAGTTCACACGAACCTTTACGCACGAACTTTGCACAAAAATCACGCCATCCATACACACTGCTTTTCATAAGTGACAAATGTGCGGTCTCTGATACCATTTTACTATCAGTTAATGGATATTTAGGTATTTTTATAAAGGTTTTCAACAAAGTCCGATTCATCATGCATGGTATTTACAAAATAATTTTAAACCACGTTTATACAATTCTAACCGCATTTAAACGGAACCTTCATGAGGGTCAGGTTTAATATTTCTTGTAATACTTGACACCACTGAACATTTTGAATTTGATGTTAACAACGGCTATTACATGAATTCGCACCCGTCTAATTTTTACTACGATACTAGTTTACTAAATGAAGTAATTTCGAAATATTTAAAATTGACAGAAGCGGTATTTTAAGCTGTGTTCTATGTGTTAGATGAAAATTAAAATGTATCGTTTACAAAGTCATTTGCGAAAACACGGTTAGTTTACTACCGTAAATAGTGAGTTTTGAACCTCACACTATCATAATATACTGTACCCTCGTTGTTGAATAACACTGGTATCACAACTGTTGTTACTTCAGTACGTGAGATATAAGTAATTCATAGGTTAGGTTATGTAGGTTACTTAAGATAAATAATTTACACTTGCGTGTGTCTTACGTGTTTTATTCCCCCCCCCCGAGTAATGATGTGTTAATCATCGTTAATGTGTTTTCCACATTAAAATGAATTTCGTTTTGCTTTTTGACGTTTCGAGATCGTATCGCAGAAAACACTTTGTCGGGAGTTGTATGCAAATATTCATGAAAGGATTTGTTCAAAGGTTTCTGATAAACTTGTATTTTATTGCCGTCAAATGGAGGTAATATATAGTTTCAATAAACTCTTTACACTTGTTATGACGTAGATAATTTTAAAGTTTAGCATAAATGTTGAAAGTTTGCCGAACACTTTTGTACTCAATTATATTAAAAGGGTGCTGAACCTTTTTTGTATCCACTTATATAAAAAGCAGATGAATTGAATCAAATATCGAGTTATGAATGTGAAACTGTTGTATCAGATGTTGAATACGCATTTATTTACACCGCTTGGGTATGTTGTTTTGGCAATGTACTAATTTATTTGCCAATAAAATTAAATTGACTTGACTTGGTAATGAACTGATCGGCAGCAACGACGTCTTTACTTTCAATGCAAAATGTTGGAATGCTTATCAGGTGAAACCGGGCCAGTACCCGGGTATTGAATACCAACAAGCCTTAACCTGTAGTTACCATGTAAAAACTATTTAAGTACCCGGGAAGAAAAAATACTACAATATACCAGAATGGTATACCTCTCTCGGAGAAGATAAAAATGTACCTACCTGAACCAATTCTATTTAAGTGACTACCAGTACAGTATCCTGATAGTGAAAACATATCTGACTGCATGGCGTTTGCTTTTGCTGGGATTTTATGACGGCACAGGGGCATAGACACACAGTTTGAAAGGGTTTTGATTTTGTCCTCAATTAAACGATCCTATATTAAAACAAACATTTCTCTAGGGCTTACAAAAGCACACACTGATAATTGGAAAATCGGGTACAATGATTATGAAATCCATGTACAGGTGTGCCACGTGATAAAGGAATGAGGGAATATCCTGACATGAGCCTATGTTTAGCATGATGGTCCCAGTCCATTACCCGGGTAGAACAAATGTACCTGTCTGAACCTATGATAACTATGTGGGCAACAGTTCAGTACTTTGGTAATAAAATGTACCGTAGGCGGGTATGCATTTGTTAACATGATACTGAACTAGCCTTTGCTAAAACAACTTCGTACCAGTCCAGTTTTTGGATAAGAATGTACCTACCTAACCCTATGCTTTTCGTATGGGTACCAATTCAGTACCTAGAAAAAGTACACTTATATTGCATATTTAGGGAAAGGTTCAGGACCCCTTAGGAAGGGGAATGTTTTACGTCGTTGAACCTTTCTTCTGGTAATATGTGTTTTCATGTAAAACAACAAGATCATCATATCCCCTACAATTGGATTGAGTTTCTTTTTTGAACATTAACATGCATCTAACTGAGCCTATGTTAACCATGTGAGTACCAGTCCTGTATTCAGGTAGGGCAAACTAACCAGTCTGAGACTATGCTTACAATGTGGATAAAAGTCTTCTAAAAGGGCTGTTAAGTTTCACCAGCCTGATCCGATGATAAGCATGGGGCTTTGAGTCCGGTACTCGAGTAGTAAACATGTAACTGCCTAAATCTATGCTTAATTGTGATTAACAGTCCAGTTCTTGTGTATTAATATTAACAAGTCTGAGTCTATTATCACTACATGTATTTCGTTCAGGACCCGAAAATTAAAAAAAAAACACCTGTGTGAGCCTGTGCTTAACATTGTGTACCAGTCCAATAACCATCCTGGGCCTATCCTTAGCAAGCGGGTACCTATTCAGAACAAGATTAGTGAAAAAAGGACCTACTTGACAAATGGAATTACAAACAAAACATGTGGGTACCAATCTGGGTTGTGAAAATGTACTCGTCTGAGCATATGCTCACAAGGTAGTAACCAGTCCAGTACCAGGGTAGATACAATGAGCATGTCTCAGCATATGATAATCGTGCGGGTACTAGTCTAGAAACCAGGTCAGTGCTGCATATAATTGTTCATGCAGTTTTTCTTCCATTTCCAATATTTGTGTACAAATAAGCTTCTCAAATAATTTCTAGACTATTCATGATCTGAGATTTATAAATAAATAAATAAAATGTCCTTGAAATTATTGTCACAGCTGATTGACAAAAAACATTCAAAAGCTTGATTATATATTCCACAATTTTCCTTTTGTATCTCGTCACTTTTTTTTTCACCGCGAAAAACCATGTGATCGAAATTGATAAACTATGTTAGTTTGTTTTAAAATCCTTTTGAGCAGAAGCGATTCTTTCTACAAACATATATTTTGCGTTTTGACAATCACGGCATAAAAATCGCAATGACCTAGCACTTAATTATACAAGAACGTTTAACAATTTAAGCGAACTGAATCAGAAAGCCAACAAGTAACAGTTTGAAGCGATGCTTAAAAAAGTAACACCTTAGGTACATTTTTTTGCATAAAGGCATACGAAAGCAAATGCGATTGCAAATCGTTTTCTAAAAATTTAATCAATTTTCAAGATAAAATTGGAAAATCAAACTATTTTTCTTGAATTTCAAATCGTGTTTACGTTAAATAATTGCTTGCCTGAAGCACTGCCTAGTTTGTTGAAAGTACCTGCCTTAGCCTTTGCAAACCATGTGGGTACCAGTGGAGAACCCATGCAATGGAAATGCCTCAGCCTAAGCCAGTGGGAACCAGTCCAATAACCAGGTACAGAACCCGGACTTGCCTGAGCCTATCCTTAACATAAGAAACCTATCCACCGCTGAAAGTAGTAAAAATGTACCTGCTTGAACAAATTTTAAATATGTGAGAACCTGTACAGTACCTGTGTTATGAAATACCCCAGCCAGATCTTATGCTTTCCACGTGTGTACCTGTCAAGTACTTGGTAGGCGAAAACGTACATGAATGAGTGGATGTTATCCATGTACCATTCCAGTTAATAGGCAGTGAAAATGTACAAGCTTCAGTCTATGCTAACCATGTGGTTACTTTTCCAGTACCAAGGTAGTGAAAACAAACGAGCCTGAACATATTGTAACTATGTGGATATCATTGCAACGTGGAATATATTAATTTATCTCATTTAATACATCTGCGACACAAGCTGCCACTGAACGGTGTTAACTTCTTTCCAAAATCTGGCTTTTCGCGGTATGTTATGACTTTTTTGAATTTTCACCGAAATGCCCCTTATCCCGCTTGGGGAAAACCACTAGACGCTAAGTATACGTCATAAAAATCATAGTGCTGCTACGAGAATCAACTTATATAACATAACAAGTCAAACATTAACGCTGATGTCTGACACGTACATTGAATATTGATTATTCGTCATTTATTGAGTGTGTTAAATGCCTTGGGGATAAATCGTCTCAGTCGATAAAATGCAAATGGTGTTTGACAAGCCTTTTAAGTCAAACGTACGTCACTTTTGTTATTTTGCATTATTCATAAAATAATTCGGTTACGTATGTACCAGGTCATTGCTTCAGGTAAGCCATATGTAGGCCATTTAAGATAAATAATGTACATCTAGGCGTGCCCCAGTTCATGTTACCTTACGCTGTATTTCTCCCCGAGGTTATGATGTGCTGATAAGCGTTAATGGGTTTGTCATATTCAAATGTATTTTGGTGTACTTTTGAATCAGAAGGCTTACAAGTAAAAACGGTTGATTTAGTCGGTGACTGTTAAAAGCGATGTTTAACTAATTACACATCAGGTAAATGTTTCACATTAAGGCATACGAAAGCAAATGCGATTGCAAATCATTTTCTAAACAATCCATCAATTTTAAAGACAACTTTTGAAAATCAAATTGTTTTTTTTCTTGAATTTCAAATCGTTTTAACGAAACAAAATCGCTTGTCTGAAGCATTGCCTAGTTAGCTTAAAGTACCTGCCTTAGCCTATGCAAACCGTTTGGGTACCAATAGAGTACCCATGGATTGGAAATGCCTCAGCTTTAACTAACCAATTCAGTTCCCGGATAATGCAAATGTACCAGCCTCTGCACATGCTTACATGCTTTGTACTAAGCAAGTACCCCGGTAAAAAACGTTCCTTCCTGAGTCTATGATTACAATATGGGAAAAAATTTAAATGTTATAGTGAAAGCGAACCTGTATGCTAACCATGTTGTAACTTGTCAAGTACCCAGTTAGAGAAAACGAACCAACCTGAAAAAGTGTAACTATGTAGATAACATTTCACTATTTACTATATTAATTTATCTCATTGAATACATATAAGACAAAAACATAACACTTAAATGTACATGTTTGTAGTTGTTCATATTTTTTCACAAACTGCAACTAAACGGTGTTTCATTCTTTTCCAAGATTTGGCTTTTCTCGCTATGTTTGTTTACGTTTTTGATTTTGTATCACCGCATACGCAATTACATTCATAGTTCTTCTTACGAGAATCAACAACATGAATATGTAGAGTACAAAAGCACGCTTTTGTCATGTACGTTTAGTATTTGAAATTGTTCGAGTATTACGAAACCCTTATGGGTAAATCGTCTATGTCGATAAAACGCAGACATTTGATGATTTTGCAAAGCCGTTTAAGTTAAACGTAACTTGTGGTTTTGTGTTTATGTACTAGGTGATTGCTCAAGCTAAGCCATTGCTTTGAGTTATGAAACCAGATTGTGTTCATTTTTTTTTGCACACGTCGATCAACTCGGATACGGGACATTATGACGTTAATACTGTTGGTTAGTTTGCATTATTCATAAAGTATTTCGTTTACGTATGTACCAGGCGATTGCTTAATGTAAGCAATAGCCTTGGGTTATGATAACAGATAGTGTGTTTTTGTTTCACACGTTCATCAACTCGGATTTGGGGCGTTATAACGTTAATAAAGTGTATATAAGTGTTGCTTTTTTAAAGGATCAAACCACAGGAGCAAACAGATCTGATAGTTACCAACGAACACGTAAGTTATACTTTTTATAATAAATATAAGTATAATAATTATAATAACATTTTTCGTTTTGTGATCATTTATAATTGTTTTATTAGTAGAAGTAGTTGAATTATTACTATTCTTCTTCTTCTCATTATATTTATTATTAGTATTATTATAATTATTATTTTTATTATTATTATTATTATTAGTATTATTATTATTATTATTATTATTATTATTATTAGTGGTAGTAGAAGTAGTAGTAGAAGTAGTTGTAGCAGGAGTATTACAATTGTTATTTTAATTATCATCATGTTATTTTACTACTATTACTATAATAATTGCTTTTCTTATTTTTTATTATTTGCATTAAGGACAGTGGTATACAAATTAATATCAAAATAATAATTTGTTAGAAAATATACAGGCAAAAGACTGTCATATACACTTCTACTGAACTGTACTTCTATATATACCGTGATTTCGTTTTTTGTTTACATTTGACAAAACGGAAAAAAACCTTGCTATATCGATTGTTTTTGTTTTAAACCATGTAAAAACTTTGAAATTAAGGGTACACATATTTTAGCTCTTCATGTTTTAATCTCACTATTTTGAATGCTGTCCACCATGAGTCTATTGGTGGTATACCCATAAAAACTTTAACATTCATTGTTAGTCATAAGGCGCAAAGTAAATAAAAAAAGAGATGTGAACATGATTTATAAAATAAATGCTTTTATCAAGGATGTGTCAAAAAAAGAGACAAGTAATGTGACAAGATAATATTTACATCAATACTCAATATAAGCAAGTTTACGTTGTGCATACCTTATAAAAGCAATACCTCAATTTAATTATAATATGTCATGAATTTACTGTGAGAGTATGATAGTGTATAACTGAATTTTTCTTTGCAATGTGTATAAGTTATTCTGTAGATTTGTTCATTTTGCTATATTTCATGCACAAATTGTCAGCTGCATGTGAAGTTGAAGTTTACTGTTCTCCATATTAGAAAATATTAATTATCGCCATAAACGATTTCGATCAAATATTGATAAAACACTATTTAATGGCTGTAGAATTTGCTTGTGGAACGTGAGTCATTCTTATTAAACTGTGACACATTTGTTCATGTGTTATGTACAACCTAAAAATCTCAATATAGATTTTGCTGATAAAGCGTAATGCGTTGTTAACAGCTCGGGGAGATATTCGCTACAAGTTAATTTTACCTGACCTTTTTATATCCTCAGATTCAGAATGACCATCTGAGCAACTAAAGTTACATGTTTCTTTCGTGCATTATCATTCACTATCAATCGAACAGTTTTCAAACTTACATAAATGCACAAAACTGACTTGCATCTATATATAATCGAGATAATCATGGGGTTGTGTAACTTCTAGTACGTTCTCGTATTCTTCGTATTTTGTTTAATAATAATAAGTACAATCAAAAACGCTGGATATAAAACAATTTTCTTTCTGTATTCTGCTTTTGTTGTAGTTATTGAAAAAAATCGGAATACGAACATATAGGTTGATGTTCGTTTTTCATTTTGTCGAATGCAAAACATAAATTGGGACACACGTACATTCTCGGATCCGGACTAGTTGCAATTTCATTGCATAGATTACGTAATGTTTTGCTTGATTTCTTCTTCAAGGCTTTTTTAAAGAAATATCTGGCCAATCCACATTATATTTCCCTCTGTGTATTGGCCCACCATTATGGTTATTGTCCACTGCTTTACTCTATCCAGAACGCAAGTTCAATCTCAGAAGCGCACCGGTTCAATCTCAACAGTGAACACTTTCAATATCATCAGTGAACCGTTTAAATAGCAGCAGTTATAAGCAGCAATACTCCAATTCAATATCAGCAGAGCTCCAGTTCAATCTCAGCAGAGCTCCAGTTCAATCTCAACATTGTTCCAGTTCAATATCAGCAGTGCTCCAGTACAATCTCAACAGTGTTCCAGTTCAATATCAGCAGAGCTCCAGTTCAATCTCAACAGTGTTCGAGTTCAATCTCAGCAGTGTTCGAGTTCAATCTCAGCAGAGCTCCAGTTCAATCTCAACAGTGTTCGAGTTCAATCTCAGCAGTGTTCGAGTTCAATCTCAGGGTGGCTCCAGTTCAATTTTTTTAGCAGTGTTCCAGTACAAGTTCAACCGTGCTGCACTTCAATCTCAGTAGGGCTACAGTTCAATTTCAGCAGTGCTCCAGTACAATCTCAGCAGTGCTCCAGTACAATATCAGCAGTGCTCTAGTTTAATCTCAGTAGTGCTACAGTTTAATCTCAGAAGTGCTACAGTTTAATCTCAGTAGTGCTACAGTTCAATATCAGCAGTGCTCCAGTTCAATCTCAGCAGAGCTCCAGTTCAATCTCAGCAGTATTCCAATTCAATCTCAGCAGTGCTCTAGACCAACCTGAGCAGTGCACCAATTCAATCTCAGTAGTGATCCAGTTCAAGCCCATCAGTGTTCCAGTTCAATCTCAGCAGTGCTCCAGTTCAATGTCAGCAGAGCTCCAGTTTAATCTCAGCAATGTACCGTTTCGAAATCAACAGTATAACCCTCGGGAATCAGAAGTGAACTTATTAGATCTGAGCTGTATTCCGTTTACATCTTAATATTGTATTGATCTCATATTTGGGAGGTCGTCAAATATTCATGGGGATTAAACGAGACCTTTGATGCATATACATGTACGGACATTGATTAAACAGCAATGTCATTACGCTTATCGTAGTTAAAAACAGTCAAATATTTGGAGAATAACGCGATGGGAAACAAACCGCACTTTGCGCACACTTGCTAATTATTTGTGTACATCAATATCTTCATTAATACTAAATAATGGACAAACAGAAACAGTGGATATAAAGTATTTATCTTGCTGATTCTGTTCTTCAGAATTCGAGGGCGCAATAACATATAAAGCAACTACATAGTGAAAATGACTAGACTGTTGCTCGGTTGTTGTGTCGTCTTGATGGCGACCACCTTGCTGCAGACGACAGATGCTGATCCCGGTGCAAACAGAAAGAACAATCCAGGTATTTACATGTTCTTGATGTGTTAAAGAAAAATCAATGAGTTTTATTTTTTCAAAATAAACAAAATACATTGAATGATTTACAATACTGTTTGATATTTTCTTTTGTAATATCATCGTATACAATATTTAAATTATTTATTACATATGTATTATATTAAGGGGAGTACTGAGAGAAGCGCTGGTAAATTGCCAGACTATATTTTGTTAAATATACCAGCATGAATTCTATGAACTTGTATGGTATACAAAACAATTAGAATAATTAAGAATTCGTTAATTAAGAACATGCGTCATAGTTTCCTATCCCAACGCGCTAAGGATTTGTGTGTGCGGTAACCCATAATGGTTTAACACTTGGTTATCGTTTAAGACTTTTTAAAAATAATAAAGTAGCGCAATATACTACGATAACACATTCGTGCAAAGTTTATACACGACTAGCTATCATTTTTAAGTATCAGAATTTATGAAGTTCTTAACCCATATATTATTTTTCCAGCTGGATATAAAGAATTTTCTTTCAAACCGCGTGAACGAAAGGACTTTCGTAATAACAAACTACCCGAAACATTGGAGTACGAAATGGCCATTGCAGATCTTCCTGTTATCACTTTAAAACTTGTTTTGAACACAAGGATGAATGTACCGGAGAGTGAAATTGGAAACGAAACAAACGGTTTTCGAAAAGCTTAAATTCAAAGGGTGAGAAAGTGATATTTTTTATATATATAAAGTTTGACAACTGATATGCAAAACAAATGGTTTTACTATTTACACAATACATGCTACAGAATGATGACACTTTAAGCAGTCAATTAGGTAGTTATTGCTTTTTAATAATATATGTTCGAACGAAAAGTAGTAAAGAATAAGATTTAAAAATATATTTATACGAACAAATACTGCTGCAAAGCGCAGTAACCATTATTCACTTGCAAACAATAATAAATCAATTCATATATTCACTTACTTATATTTATGTTTTATTTGTTCGATAAATACTGTTTAACAAAGAATTAAACATTTGATTAATAAGTAGTAATTACTTGTGACACCTAACTTGCATTTATATATAACATTTACAAACTATATATTTGTTTTAGAAACAAATATATTGTTTAATTGACCATTGTTGGTATTTTGATGCCGATGTATATTTCATTACTCAAAATGAATATCCGTATGTCTCATTATGAACACTTTGATTACGAGTGATTCTGTCATACTGGTGCATCTTTGAGTTTAAGAAGTTTAAACGTATATGTTTGCAGACCAAGCAGGTCGGGATATACACGGACAAGAACGGGCACGGATCTGTCGCATGTGAAGCGAGCAAGGGAAATGATTCGGAGTTGCACTGCGATCTCGTAAGTGGAAAAGAGGATGATTCTTCGATATTAGACAAAAATACATACCTGTATAACTTGCTCTGTTTAGGTAGAATGTAGTTTTGTAAAAAAAAAAACATAGATAACATTTTGCTAACAGTTTCTTTCAAACATCTATATTGAAGTTTATAAGGGATGTATACCAACCGTTATAGCCAAATATGTATTTACTGTAGAGCTACTTAGATGTACGAAGCAATATTGGTGAATAATAGTAAAATTCTTTCGTAAATGTACTTGACGTAATATTATTGTCAGCACATGTTTTTCCTTTTTTGTACGATCTCATATATGGCGTATTCACTGTTAACCGTCAATTTTAGAGCGGGCTTGTTCACTTCAATAACGAAACCTGCTATATTGGAGGCAGAGTACAACAGGCCAAGTGCGGAAACGCTACCACGGAAGGAGAACTGCTAACCTTCTACCCATCCGATGGTACAATACATAACTAAATACTCGTTAAATGAACTTTATATTGTGATACAATTGGACTACTTCATGCCATATATATGGCGAAAACACCATTTCATATTTAAAACACATGATCACGAAAATATTATTACACATAAAGCCCCATTTATCCATTTAATAATGGGTGTAGCAGGTAACTCAGTCAAAATACATCAATTTTAAACGCAATTGTACTACTTTATACGTTTTGGCATAGGCATTTAATGATGCTAGAGGTTTTGTTTTAGTTGAAAGATCGAAGCGTTTTGTTGCTACACAGCAGGCAGCAGATTCACTGGATCGTGACCGTCGCTCCATTTTCCCTTTTCCTGGATACAAAGTCGTTGAAATTGCATTTGTATTGGATGAAGCATTCATGAAACAGTACGTTATTTTTATACCTTTTTTAAAAATATTGATCCTCGCAAAATGCCTGCTTGATTTAAATAATATCAAACTGGCTACGTGATTGGAACACGTACATCTGATAAGGTCATCGAATACGTCAATTCTTTGATCTTCGTGCATTGATATTTTTGTAACGCTTTTAAAACATTTTACATATGTCAAACAATGAGTCTGTGAATATTCCGTATTTCGTCTTAAAAATCACCATATTAACTAAACTTTATGTCGTCAGATAGTAACAGGATCTTTGTGTTTTTAAGATTTTATATATCACATTTGCTTTTGCCATTACAATAAATTCACTGCTTTGAAATGCATTTTTGATTGGTCAGAAAAATAATCTATAAATCGTCAGTTAGCGCAATAACTCATATTTAACAATTTCTCAAAATTTAGATTTTACGATCGCCACCCGGGCAATACGGCGGCGGCACAAGCTGAAGTTGAAGTGTTCATGGCCCTATTTGCAAACGAGGTTGACAATTTAATCATTCTGGCTTTTAGAGCTTTTATAAAAAATAATAATAACCTTACAAACTTAAGAATATGAAGCTGACTACATTTTGTATATCAATCGTAAAGCAACGCTCACCGATTATTACATTATGTTTGGAGTAATGTTAGTATTCTAAAATTGTGGTTTACTCAATCATTTGTTAGACGCCAATAACACTAATGCTGTAGCTAATGTTGGATTTGCTTCCAATTCATGTGGTTACCTATCTGTTATGTTGTCATGTGTATAATGAGAGTGTAAATATAATTTAGATGAACGTTTTCTACGCATCCGTCAAAGAGGCGTCTGCCGGCGCCCTTGACCTTTACGTTTACCCTGCGGCCGTCGTATTCCCACCTGTAAGTATTTCCTTTTAAAGAAAAATAACTCCAGCATAAGTTTTTAAATATTCTCGATTACGATCTAAAAATATGTTTAATTCTTTAAAAATGTAAACCTGAACTTTTGTTGAATGGCAGTATAGCAGCCCTTATGTTTAATGACAATTTACGAAAAGGTGGTTTACACATTTTCGTAAGATTGATCAGTTCTCAAAAACAAGTTGTAAAATATTAATATTACATTATTTTATTGTTTCTATAATATTGATATAATTATGTTCTTAAATTCAGTACGGATCTAATTTTGCCTGGTCCGAAAACCACTCCAATGGCATTACACTGCAGAGAAGTAACGCCTTTGATGCTGATCTGAGATTGTTTGTCAACAGCGGATTTACATCAAGTCAACATGAACACACAATGGCTCTTACTGGGTACGGGTTTTGTTTTTATTTATTTCGGCGTTTTATATGTTAAGCAATGACATTTTTCCTATTGTGAATCGTGGTAGAAATATTCTTTTAGTATTCGCGTTAGTGTCCATAAACTGTTTGTGTGTGTTCCACTCAAGGTTCAGATGTAAATGTTTCTGTTAAATATTATGGAGTTGTGCTTATTACATGTATTTTAATTGGATATAATACATTTTATTAAACCATTTATATCTTCGAAACGCAATTATGGCTGCAGGTTAGATCTCCTCAACAACGATGGAAGCAGCAGTTTGCTAGGATACACCTACGCATATACAGTATGCAGTAACACACAGTACAAGTACTCCATCAACGAGTATCTCGACTACAACGTGGGGTGGGTGGCGGCACATGAGCTAGGACACGCGTAAGTGTCAATTACATATATGTTATACCATGCAACACAATACAAGAAATACTCATAATAGCTTTATGCTTTGTTCAACGTTAAGTTCTTAAAGACATTAAAGACATACTCGATGAAAACGTTTTTATTTAAATATCGACTAGAAAAGATGTATGTATTATTGCACCGATAAATAATCTGATCTTTTGTTATTCACAGACTGGGTTCTGATCATGACAATACTACCGCCTGTCCGGCCGGCAGGAACGTTATGTCCGCCTACCTGTTCAATCCTTCTTCCACCACCGCGGATACCTATAGCAAGTTCTCCACCTGCAGCGCGAGCCAGTTTATCACCTATCTGAAAAGGTAATGTTTATAAGTATCGTCCAAACTTGTTTTGGTATGAACGATAGCATTGTGATCTTTTTCGGACTTGGGTGATCGCGTCTTTAAAGTTAGAAAGGACCATAGGTGAAGATTCCCTTATCACAACTTTGAATTGGCCTTGGGCGATGTGTTGGGATCCGATATTTTAATGTTTGGAAAAAGTGTACCTCTTAAACCCACATAATATAATATAAATATATATATATATATATATAAAATAATGTTTTTGGAATACTCATTAATAAACTAAATCGGACAGTGACTTGTTAATTGTTTGATTTAGGTCGACTTGCTATAAACGGCCTTTTATCTTGAACACTTATTTTACAAAGAACACTACGAATCATACTTTGCAGATTGTATGTTAAAGATGCACGATTGGTATCATTATCGATTAAAGTCCTAATATTGTACACAGTCAAACCGACTGCACCGCCAACAATGGCTTCACGGACGAGCAGTTCCGAGCCTCGTTTTGCAGTGGCCTGCTGGGTCAGCGAGACAACAGCCTTAACTATCAATGTCAGAAGCGAACTGGCTACGCCGGAAGTACCGTGTGCAGCGGGGTAGGTATTTCTGTATATACTTTAAACATTAAAGCGCGTATGTGATGCCAAAAAATGCCGTTTAGCTTTCTATAAAAGAGTACAAATAAACAGTAAGGGACGAACATTGTACAAATATTACAAGTAATTAATGAATGATTTGTGGGAATCATCTACATCGAAAAAGCAGGGTGAAGCAAAATTCTCATTTAACGTACCCCCTCCTGCCCCTTCAGATTGGGAAAAATATGTGAACCAATGAAAAGACTATGCTTGCAAACCTTCATTTATTGTTTTGGATGAATACATGTTTCTTATACAGTACATAAAAATGTCACTTCAATGTTCCGGATCTCCACCCTGCGTGTTTGACCAGCATCCTGTTCCTTTTGTGATCCTACATCTTTTCCTAAAACAAAAATCGTACCACAGCTAAAACATTATACATGTAAAATATTAATTGAAACTAACAGGTGTGACTGCATATTGTTATGTTTTTGAAGATATTAAACAACATTCCATCAACATTTTAAATGTGAAAGCTTTTACAAATTCAAATGTTTTATGTCGATGTAGGTAGTTACTCAATGTATATATGTCGATCTTTACGAGTAGTTAAATATTTATGAAAAAAAAATATCTTACTGTTTTTTAAGAAATATTATTCGTAGACAATTTAAAGAAGCATGTGATTAACCTCACTACAAATCATGGACATCAAACGTTCGGAAATTGCAAAAATCAGGTTTCAATAACGTGTGGTTATATTCAGAATCTGTAAATGTTAACAGCTTTATCATATTTTTTTGCAATACATTACACGATTTGTTTATTTCAAAATGGCGAACCTATGTAAATGACAGTTAATCACTATTTCTGTGCAAGGAATTGAAATCCATTTTTAAAAATCAATGTTCTTAGATAAAAATGAAATTCGAAATTTAGAAACATAATAGCAGAATTGATATTGTCCTCTCATGTTCTATTTAAAGAAACTGGTAGACACCAACACATTCCAAGAAATGAGAGAATATGTAAATTGTGTACTAGAAATACACTTATATATGATGTTTACAAAATAAGAGCACGTAGATTTTAATGTTTACAATTATTGAATGAAACCAGAAAATCTCTATTTATACGTGTAGCTAATTTCTGTATTAAAGCATATAAATTTAGAGCCGATAATATATAGATCTATGAAAGGATATCTTCTGTTTTCCCCAAATGGAAATTGTGTATATAATATCTTACTGCTTAATTTGTTTTGCAACCAATTAAGGATTTTAAACATACAATTGACTTTGTTAAAACAGAACGAGCCTTCTCCTACGTCCTACGTTCTCACACAAATTCGTATTTTTTTGTTTGTAAAAACATTCAAACAAAAAAATGAATTGTACATTTTTAATTTCACTTTTTTATGCTCTGTTTGTGTTGTTGTTGTTCGACGCAAGTGTTTTTGTGTTGGCATTATTGCTTTATTGTTGATGGCGATGAGCCGTATATGCTAAAGTCGAAAAATAAACTATCTGATCTGTTGATACTGATTTTCGATGTCTATTTAATTTATGAATTGAGAGCAAACGGATACCAGTGCCATCTTCTTCAATTATATTTCGTTGTAGGACAATTATTAAAACAAGCATTATTAGCCCTCACATTTTAAAGTAATTTCTTTGTTCACACTGACAAATGTTTTGTTTGCAGACGATCAGCGGCGACGCGGGCTGTTACGCCTTTGGTCAGGTTACGTGTAGAGATGCTAGCGGTTCATGCAGCGTGAAACTCTCATTCGTGTGGAATGGAACCCCATGCGACATCGGAAAGGTGAAGTTTAGCAAAGTGGTGATGTTTTATAATCTTTTTTGTAAACAAAATAATAATTCGTTTATCTTTGCGTATAATGATTTCGAGCGCATTCCTGAAAATAAAGAATATAAGGTTAGTGTCTTCGAGTACTTGATTTTATCAGACGAGTTAAAGAAAGGTTTACACCGTTAAGCTTGCCCATCATAACACACGATAAACATATATAATAAATCAGTTTGCATAAACATTGTCCGTGTGTATTTGCTAAACAACAAGTCTACAAAATCATTAAATAACTTACCTTAACCGTTCGTACCAATATTAAATCAATTTATGATGTTTTCGCCCGTCCTAACCCGGTATTGTTATATTTGACTGTATACCATTTTGTAATTGAAAAACAAATGGCGAATAATTATAAGGAAAAAAGAAAACTCAAACACATTATGTCTGGTTTGTCACCGTTTAGAAAAAAAAACACAGTTTAGCTTCCACGATGAGTTGTTAACCCGAACAGAACACAATCAATACATTTAACAATATTCTCCTTGTTTACTTTTCAACAGTTGATGTAAGCGAGTAATTCTTTTTGTATAAACTTTCATTGATCGACACAAAAAGAAAATACGAATTCAAAAGGAAATTACCTTTACAAGTTTACACTTAGTTCTTTAAAGTACAACTACACGGGGACTGAAACCAACTTATGTGATAGAACACATTTGATTCGAGCTATCATATCTCAACCCGCAATTATCTCCATTAAAGTATATTGAAAAACACATCTCATGGATTAAGCCGTGCTATATATTCAAAACACATTATATTCTAACTGTACGATTAATATAAATCCTAAACACAGAAACATTTAATAATGTATTCCGATTGTGTATATAACATGTCAACACACTAGCGTCCTATTTTGTCTGTTCACATATCTGAATGACGTATTCAATCGATTGCGTCATACGAGCGTTTAGTTTTCCGATTTATATTTTAGTGAGTGCCAAATTAATAAAGGAATCCTATGTTGGCTTGAAAGCCTTCGCTTTTGGTATGATTTGTGTATAGTTGTTTGATTTATACCTGTACGAATATATTGCAAATTAATAAGTAAATATCTTTTTAGAGTTTAAGTACAATCATATATTAACTGTCAAAGAACAACCAAATTCTTGATTCTGGATCAATGCATCCCAGAAAAAGCTGTCCGTTAAATGATTAACATGATTTTTGTATGAAGATTAAGGGTCCTATAAAAAGTAAGTTCATAACAATCTTGATTGGTTTACGAAAAGTGGTAGAATAAATACCTTTTGTATTTGCAGATGTGCTTCAAAGGAAGATGCGTTGATTACTTTAAAGTCTGCGACGACTCTATCACAACTGCTGCTACTACCACAACAACCGCTGCTCCATGTAACTGCTGTGGAAAAGGTCGTAAAAACTGCTGCAGTCAAAATTCAAGTCTCGGCAGGGTGTGCAAATGCTGCTAAGCCCTATTTGTTGATAAGAATGGTCATCTTCTCAGTGTCATAAGGATTCTAGCAGTCAAGAAAATGATACATACATCTTTAATAAAAGGCAGTTATCGTTTTTGTTGGACTAGTAGACGGATAGTTAACTTTGAATCACTTTTTTAAACTAAAACAATAAATACAATCTGGCTTATAGAAAATTGGAATTGCAACGAAATAAAAACAATGACAATAAAAATAGCGTGTTTTATCCTTAATAATGCTCAACACTTTATGTTCGTATTGTTTTGTATATTTCTAAATTGTGTTGCTTCTATCAGGTTAAATCGAACAGTACAGTGCTTAATTAGTTATATTAGTTTAGTTCTGCCTTATCCACTCGGCGCAGCTTTCCATCTGATTATCCAACAATATCCATATAATAAAATGTCCTTGAACTAAGCGTACACTTGGCCTTTAAAGACTTATCGTTCGTTAGATCCAACATGTTTTAGCTCAACATTTGACCAACTTAATGTATCCTTATTAGAGTTTGTAAAGAGTGTTACTTTTAATCCGCCATTTAAATAACAAAGTAATTTCATCAATGCATATTTATGGTTAATGAACTGCGCCCTAAACACTTGACAGACATTCTCTTAATGTGCTCTCTTTATATGTTCTATAAATAGTTGATCGTAGTGCATTTCTGTTTCCGTAGTGTTAGTTCGGTTTTACTTTTTATCTGAGACGAACTACTACTACTACTACTACTACTTCTACTACTACTACTACTTCTACTACTACTACTACTACTTCTACTACTACTACTACTACTACTACTACTACTACTACTACTACTACTACTACTACTACTACTACTACTACTACTACTAAGCATGCCCGACGTTAAAGTTTATTAATAATTTCAACGTTTTATTGAATATTGAATCCCGGCCATTCAGTACAATTGAAAGTGTGTAAGATTCTTAAATCTATTGGCATTTTTAATGTGCATGTCTGTTCGAATTTGTGAACATTTAGTTTAAACAAATTGATGAAATTTTGAAACCAGACCCCTCGTAGGCGATCGTAGTATTGTGGCTACGGAACGCAATAACATTTCATCCGGTTATTTTCACCAGCATATTCTAAGGATATCGATATACATCGGAAGCTACTAGTTTGCTCATGGGATTCGATGCAGGGCATTTCTCTCTTACCTTTGAGCCGACAAAGTGTCATGGCCTCTATCAGGAACATGTTGCAGACAACTGCATAAGCTACAACGTGCAAATGTATTCTACATTTATAAGTTGTTTTGTGTTAAATTAAGCAGTGGTACAAGAATTGTTTCATTTTATGTAAGGTCGGATAAACGAAAGCCAGGAAGGAATTATTATTTATTTTGTGTAAAAGGTGTTTTGAAGCCATTGCGAAAATCTAGCATACCGCTGTTCATACCTTTAATCAATAATCAACCTCTCAATAAGCACATTTCCATCATGTTTTTTTTTCTAGTGATCATGCGCTTGTGTATACACATGAAAACTAAAATAGTATAGATCTCGATTCGATACTTTTTTTCCTAGCACTCAACGTCGGGATAGTACACATGCCAACCCGAATGCGTCATAAGTACATCTGCAAATATGGTCCATTCTGTACAATAAGCGTCCTTATTGCATCCGCTATTTTTTTTAAAGAAGTTCAATGAATCTACATTTGAATAGTATCTTGTCAACAAGATTAATCGATGGTCTAATACGCACTTATCTAACCGTACGTACGGCGGAAGAGAATGTTCTAACAGAAGGTACGGACGTGACGGGCACATCAACTATAATCATTCTTACAAGTCGCTTGACATATGAGCTCAGCAATGTTATCTTGTCAACAACATGCCACGCACTGTGTTAACTCAGTTCCAGCGGCATAGCTATCAGCTCAATGGGAGCGGATGTGACTGGCTCTGCAAGAACTTGCCGAGCGACAATTGAAATCCTTGGGAATGTAGTTTTGTTGTTTTACCACCATTCCATAGGATTAGAATTATTATCCACAGTATTCATTTCACTTTCTGCGACAAACACGTGTTCGTAAGATTCAAAACCGATAAAATCGATGTGTGTTTCTTAGATTGTCCTTTCTACGAGACTCCACTATTAGTAATAGATGTTTTCAGATGAGATGACTCCGAAGGTTTAATGTTGTTGAAGCCTTATTTAGACCATCATGTACTGAACTGAAACACGTTTTACATACAATAAAACTGGGTAATCGACGAGCAAACAATTCGAATATTTGTGTTCTTGTTTTTGTTGCCATTTCCATAACGTGTGGTTCCTAGGTCTTGGCCACTATTAACCCATTATTTGGCATTATTAAAAATATGTATACAGGGCAAAACTACGATGTAAGATAACAAATACCAATATGCGGACCTTGCGGCTTCAAAGAAGATTTTTAAATAAATTTGCACTATATCCACATTATAATTACAAGTTAACTCAATCCCACAGGCATGATTGTATTAACTTTAGTAGAGGAACAGTGTAAGATGCAGCTTCACAAAATACCAATGTGTGGGCGTTGTTGTTTCAGAGATTTTTTTATATTATTTTTATTGTGTCACGTTAAGGATTTCAGTTTTTTTGTCTGTCTGCATAGGCACATTTAATAAAATCGTTTGAGACGCGCGTTTGCTTTGTTCTTTATTCTGTGGTAAGTATAAGTTCGGCTGGTCCTCAAAAGGAGATGATCCCAGTTGTAACAATTAAGTTTAAACCTACTTATTTTAGCTCGATTGCATCGGAAGCCGTAGGCTTATATAAACGCTCTCGAGTCCGTTTCCTGGGACTAGAACCAGTACTTAGTGTTTTTGGGGGAGATCGAAGGAACGCTCCCAGTGGGGTTCGAACCCGTGACCTCCCGATCGTTAGGCGGACACCATATCCACTACGCCACGGCGACCCCGTGTAAAAATGGCATGCTTATAGTTAGTGATCTGATATAAAATTAGAAAAGAACAATAGCTGTAGCTATTTGAAGAATATTCTTTAAAGAACACCTGAACTACGTTACTGTGAAGACGGACATCACGATATCAAAATAAAGCTCACCATGAGCACGCTGTGTTCATATTTTGTTTGACGCATTTCAAATTATGTATTGAGCACGCTGTGTTCATATTTTGTTTGACGCATTTCAAATTATGTATGAGTCGTGTCATGAGCCGTGTCATGTGAAAATAGGTATTATGCCTATGTGGAAAGCGAAGCTTCAGACCAAACACCGCAATCGCGCAGACGGGTTAGGAGCTACCCTGTCCGCTAATGAGACCATGAAACCTTGCGTGACTTGATAGCGGTCAACGAAGCCATTAATGAGAATGGTCTTGAACTACGATGCCGCTCATTTCATAAGAACACAATTCTCATGACGAAGCTTGTTTTTTGGGTTATTATAATATTATCTCAAATCTCTGAGATGTCGAACACCATCAACTTGAACTGTTGGCTTCTAGTTCTGATAATCCCATCGTGCACACGATAGGTTAAAAAATGATAAGGTTAATTCATGTTTATTTTAAATCAACAAGTTTACTATTAAGTTATCCGCCATCTATTACCTACGCTATTCTGTTAAATATTGCTTCGTCGCCACATAAGTACTATGTCGTGTTTATTTACATACAGAATGACAAAGAGTAGTTAGTATCTCGGTTGTGACGTATACGCCATCCCGTATTTGCAATAATAGACATCATATGTCAACGTCAATCCAACCTTAAGTATGTTAACCCTTTGCATGCTGGGAAATTTGTCGTCTGCTAAAATGTTGTCTGCTAAATTTCTAAAATTAGCATTTTCTTTGATTTTTTTTCAAAGAATACTATCAGAAAAGCAAACAGTTTGGATCCTGATGAGACGCCACGTTCTGTGGCGTATCATCTGGATCCAAACTGTTTGCAAAGGCCTTCAAAATCCGGTTCCAGCGCTCAAAGGGTTTATGAAATTATCAGATACAGGCCAACACCCGTCTTACGCAATTAAACAAATTGGTTTGACTCCCTTGATATGACAAGCGTGAACTCGCTTTATGATATCACTTACATATATTCAAGTAGAACTAGCTTGGTTTTTGAGTGGGGGGTCTAGCAGAAGATACAAATGACACCTAAACTAAGAAAGCTAATTTAGCACTGGCTTGTACGATTAAGCAGTATTAAGGATTAAAACACGCTATTTTAAGTGTTATTGATTTTATTTCGTTCTAATTGTACACAAGCTAGATAGTATTGATTGCTTTAGTTAACAAAAATAGTAATTCAACTTTTACTAACTAACTGTCTACTAGTCCATCCAAAACGGTTCATGTCTTTTTGAAACATGTATGCAACATCGTCTTGACTGCTAGAATCTTGAAAAGGTGGCCATTCTTATCAACGAATAGGGTTACGCAGCATTTGCACACCCGGGCGAATTGATCTCAATTTCGTTTGCAGCATTTAGCCCCTTTATTACGGCAGTTACATGGAGCTGCGGTTGTTGGTGCAGCAAGTGGTTTGACAGAGTCGCAGATTCCAAAGTAATCAACGCATCTTCCTTTGAAGCACATATGCAAATGCAAAATGTTTTTATTCTACCACTAAATGAGTTTTCGTAAACAAATCAAATAGTATGAACTAACGCTTTATATGACCCTTAATCTTCATACGACCCTAAATGAATATCATTTGACGGACAGCTTTTTCTGAGATGCATTTATCCAGAGTAAAGAATTAGGTCGTTCTTTAAGAGTTAATATATGATAATAGTAAAACTCTTAAACAATATATACTTAATAAAAGTCAATATATACGTTAATGTATAAATCATACAACTCTACACAAAATAAGTCAAAAGCGAAGGCTTTCAAGCCAACATAGGATTCCTTTATTAATTTGGCACTCACTAAAACCATAAATCACAAACCTTTACGCCATCGATTGATTTTTACGTCATTCAGATATGTGAACGGACAAAAAGGACACTCGTACGTTGGTATGTTATACACACAATCGGAATACAGTATGACATGTTTCTGTCTTTTAAATTTATGAGTCATATAGTAAGAATAAAATGTGTTTTGAATATAAAGCACGGCTGAATCCAAGATATTTATTATTTTTTAATATAGTTTTATGGAGATAGTTGAGGGTTGAGAATAGGATGGCACTAATATAAAATGTGTTACATTAATTAAGTTGGTTTCAGTCTCCGTTTAGTTGAACTTTAAAGAAGGCAGTGTAAACGTGTAAGGGTAATTTCACTTTTGAATACGTTTTTTTTTCTTTCTGTGTCGATCAATGAAAGTCTATCCACAAAAAATTACTCGCTTACATCAACTGTTGACAAGTAAAAAGGAGAATGTTGTTAAACGTATTGATATTGTCCTGTGCGGGTTAACAACTCATCGTGGAAGCTACCTTGTGTATTTTGTTTAAACGGTGACAATATGGCTAGAAGCCCTAAACCCAGAAGTGGTTTGAGCTTGCTTTTTTCCATTTAATCATTCGCCATTTAGTTTTTAGTTTAAAAATTGGTATACAACCCAACGATAAAAATACCTGTGTTTGGCTCAATCCTATATGAAAGCTTTTTTAAAATCAAATTTAGCATCAGTGTTTGGTTTTTGGTTGAACAATGTGAAAGAAGCAAGGATAAATATGTAAATAAACTGTCTTTTCAATTCTTAAGTGTAACAGTGGACTCGCTGAATTAAATAGAAATTAGGCATTAAGCGATGTATTTGCAATAAAATGTAAAGGACTATTTCGAGAGGCGAAAAAATCATAACTTCGTATAATATTAGTACGAACGGTTTTATTTAGTTATATAATTTGAAGTGAGATTTTCGCGTTATCAATAACAAAGATGAGATATATTTTGGTCGCATTTTTTCATGTTAAGAGTCGATAACATACACCTCTGGATAACGTTGTATTAATAATTGCCAAATTATTTTCCTCGAGTTGCTTTACACCTGTCTCTATTTCTAAGGGGATGGGAACAAAGTTCAAGGCATTGATACATGTCGACACGTGGACGTTATTTTAAAAACAAAACAATGTATGAAAATGTTATTCAACTTCAATGATGTTAACAATTGACACTTCAATTCATACAAGCCTTGATGCAGTAATTAAAAAGGGTGTTTAATGAATGTGTGTTTAGTTGTATAGCCCACTCATTTTTATTACAAAAACTACCTTGCCTGACCCTCATTAAGTTTCAGGTATTTTCGACATTTTCTGTTAAGGAAACCCATATGAAAACAATATATAAATGAAAACGTTTTTGACCCGTCACGGCGTTGACTTTCCGGATAGCGCCGTAGTTTGTACACGCTCTTCTCACATAAGCGACCCGGCTTTAAACCCCGTTCTCGAAAGCATTTGATTGGTGGTCACCATACCTGACAGCATATGTTACCTCAGGGTATTCCGGCGCTTCCCCACACACATAACACAAGACCACACTAACATTGAAAATCTTTCATGAATAACGAAGCAGCTGGACATTGCACATATTATGCAGCATCAGGCGCGAAAGGACCTCATATACTTCGAAATACACATACAGTTCATGGCGTTATAGATAAATAAAGACGTTATAATTGTCAAAATTGTGTGTGGTTTTGTGGATCAATTTAGGGCTCATATGTGGAATGTCACACGATCGAATAACGTTTTATAAAATCCAATATAAATATTGCGTGCGAATTTATTTTAATACACATTTAATATATATTTTTTAATATTTGCAATTGTACTATTTTTTTCAAAGTTTACACTCGGTTCATTGATTCGCTATAAATGTACTCTCAATGACCCTCTTCGTGTTAATGTACACAGGGATGTTACGATTCATGTAAATACCTATGAATGCATGACAGTTTCTGTGATCAAATCTGAAACTAACTAACTGTAACTTAAACATAAGACAATCTCAGTTAGAACTGACCAGTTCAATAAACTTAACAGCAATAATTAGATTATGAATTTTTAGGAAATTAAAGCCCAGTTTGATATAATTAGCTTCATGTTATTATCATTAACAGTTTACAAAGTACCTATGCAAGTAACAATAATATGAACTATATAGTGCAGTTGTAACTGTAAAACGATTATACATTTCGAACTAGCGAAAGAAGCTCAAGATCAAAAACTGATAGACAAGTATTATTAAGTGTAGCCAAGTTATATCCTTTGACCAATGACCAGTTTATAAACAACGTTTTTAGCATCAACTTTGCCCTACTTACCTGTTCCCAAAAGTCTTAAAATGTCACTATAAAACATGGCAAGTTTTGTTTGATGAGCTTTTTTAGAATCTATTGAACTGACAAAATGGTTAACTGTTATTTTTATTCTCGCTATTGTTGTAATACATTTTCAGCAAAGCCTGTACTTTCTTTACGTCGGCTCGAATCATGTCGGCGAGTGTGGGAACGACCGGCGAGTACCGGCGGTTGTAGTTTAAACACATCGTGGAGTCGTCGCCGTCGAAATAGTCGTCCTTCCACCAGTTCAGCAGTTTCGTCAGTTTGTCCCACTCGTTACGGCAGCTGCAGAAATGGTGAACGCCGATTTCGGACATATTGGCGGTGGACTGGAGGTAGCTGCGGAAACACTCACTCATTATTCATTCCAATACTCTTGAAATGTCATATTTTTGCGAATAAGTAAAAACCGGACTATGTCAAATGTTAAATCAATAAAAAAAAAGTAATTAAAACAGTAATCATAAATGTTTACCAAATTAGAGCTTTTCACGTGAGTAATGCGTTTCAAACCAAACAAACAGTGCTTTGACAGTAAAACAAAAACATCAGAAGTCTCCTACAGGTAAAACTACCAAACTCAAATACTTATTTTGCATGAATTTTAAATTGACCTTTATCTTTGTGCAGGTATAATAGTTCATATGATAAAATATCCATTTGTCACAAATGCATTAAAAACGGGTAATATTCAAACACATGTTTAGGGGCTGGTGCAAACACATGTTGCACATAAATATAACATTGCTCTTTATGTGTGTATAAGGATTCTTGAACGTACTTTTATTGATTATACTATAACGTTTTAGAATTTGTTTAGGAAGAGTAACCTGCTATGATGCCTTTGTTGAAACACAAATGGTCTCGCATAATCATCATATTGCGTTTTAAAGGTATACTTAGCTTAATCATTCAGTTCTTTCTTTGAAATCGCAGGAAGGATCCACCTTTCGGAAATACAGACATAAAATGATTTCCGGTTAAACAGGAGAGTTTTATTTTAATTCAAGTACACATACATTCATTCGCCTTATATTACTCACGTTTTTAACCCTGGCTTGGCAGTGCACGAATGGGCGGTGCACGTCCCTTCCATGACCCGGTCGGGTTTAAACACGAACTTCATTCGGTCATAGAGGCCCGTAGTTTCGTTAGAGTAGCGTTCGATGAAGAGCTCATCTTCCGGGTTTGTGGGACCCCACGAGGTAACATGCATGTGCGTGAGAAACATGAGTCCCGCGTGCCTCTTGTCTTGGTGGAACTTTTTGTTCTGTATTATAATTAATGTTTAGACTGCGAGGTTTGGTTTATGAACATGTGCGTTATGGTTTCCTTCATTCAAATGTTTTATGTAATTGTTTAGCGGACTCGTCCGTTCAAATAGCTAAGCAAGAAGAACTGTAATGTACCTCACTTACTAAGAGTAAAAGCATTGTAGCTATATGTGTGGACGGCAAGTAATTTCAAGCAATATTTATTTAAGTACTAGATTTAATTAAATCACGCATATCAAGCACATATTAAATGTATTCTTTTTAGGAATATAGACACAAATTGTTCTTTAAATTAAATACTGTTGTCAAGATAAAAAAAGTATGCTTTATAAATTGTTTTTCGAATAAAAGGATGCAATTAACTAAAGACAAAAATTAAAGCTCAATCCAATCCTGTGTATATGTATAAAAAGTTTGGATATTTTACCGTTTACAACAATATTTCAGTCATATAACGCCGTTTAGTAAACCAACCCACACTTTTCCTAGGCTAGCTGATTTGCCAGTAGTAAGTACATATACGTATGCCAGTAAGACCATGTCACTAAAAATGCTCTCACAAAGTAACGTAGCCAGCTGTGCCTTAGCGGCATGTTAACCGGAAGGAGAAACTCGTCGACGTCGAGGAACAAGGCGTACTGGAAGCCGGACATGCGTTCCTGGCAGTCAACCACCGTGATCGCCTCGTCCTTCCACATCTGGACCGAGGCTGAGGACGCATCCTCGAATGCGCGGGGGATCGTGTCTGGTGGTCGAGATATAATACTAGTAGACTAGTTGGAAAACGGTACAATAAATTGCAGTCGGTCGAAATGAAAGAACTGTTTGCAAAAAACGATATTTTATTATTTACTGAAACATGGTCGAACAAACTGTACGATTATTCTGTGGATGGGTTTCATTCTTATATATTAAACAGAAGTGTTAAATTAAAAGGCTCAAAAAGAGATAGTGTGGGGATAATAATATTTATCTCTGATCAATTGAAAAACGATGTTGAATTCTTAAAAAATAACGATGATTGTCTTATATGGGTTAAATTAAAAGGCAATTTGTTTAAAAGCAAGAGCGATGTTTTACTCTGTTTAGCATATAATGTGCCACAAGGAAGTAGTAGAGAAATGTTTGTTAATGAAAGCATATTTGATCTAATTTTAAACGATATGATTCAATTTCAATATAATTTTAATAATAATTGTGAGTTTATTGTTTGTGGTGACTTTAATTCAAGAATTGGTAGTAAACCTGATTATGTCGAAAATGATGATTTACACCGTTTCAATTTATTACCAGATGATTATGTTGCAGATATTATTTTACCGAGGATAAGTCAAGATAAAAATGTAAACGAGAATGGTAAATGTTTACTTGATTTTTGTAAAATGTCTGGTTTAAAAGTGTTAAATGGTAGAGTAGGGGTCGATTGTCAATTAGGAAAGTTTACTTGTGTAACGAGTCGAGGATCGAGTGTTATTGATCTGGTTATGTGTACGCCGTTGTTATTTTCATGTATTGATCAGTTTGAAGTACTTGATCCGAATGTATTATCTGACCACTGTGTAGTACAATTTCACATGACTTCTGTTAAAAATAATTGTTGTGTTAATGACAGGGTTATAAATGAGTGCGATAAAGTACCGCACGTATTCAAATGGGATAATGAAAAAAAAGATATATATATATAAACTTTCAATAATTCAGGAACTACTCAATGTTTGATTAATATATGTAATGATATCGATCTTACAAATAGTTCGGCGTCATTAGATAATTGTTTAGAAAAATTTTGTACTGTAATTGATGATGTCTGTTCACCTTTATTCAAAAAGACCATAAACACTCAAGTTAGAGGTAAACATCGCGATAATAACAGTAATCAATGGTTTAATGACGAGTGTCAAAGGGCAAAATCTGAATTTTATAATAACTTGAACATATATAGAACGGACAGGTCGGATGAAAATAGAATTTTGATGGTTCAATCCCGGAGCAACTATAAATGTTTAGTTAGAAAACATAAATATAATTATGATTTAGAGCAGACAAAGATTTTAGAACATAACCGATTATTAGATGCAAAACAATATTGGAATTTATTAAAGGGATCGGTAAAGCCATGCAAGTCAGATAAATTAAAGACTGATGATTTTTTCCGATACTTTAAATCCATTAATGATCCAGACACCCATTTTTATCAGCCAGATGAAGACATTCTGTTTTTTAATGAAAGATACCTAAATGAGGAATTTCAGGTAATGTTCGATGATTTAAACATTGAAATATCTCAAGACGAAATTAAAAAGGCATGTAAATCTTTAAAAAATGGTAAATCTGCTGGTCCTGATTACGTTTTAAATGAGTTTCTTAAACACGGTGTTACAAATGAATCCTTTCTTAGGGTTTTACATTTACTTTTTAATAAAATGTTTGATATAGGTTATTTTCCAGAGGCTTGGAGCGAAGGATTTATTGTTCCGCTGCATAAGAAGGGGGATTTAGATGACCCGAATAATTATAGAGGAATAACACTGTTAAGTACGATAGGAAAATTATTTAGTAAAATAATTAATAGTCGATTGAACATGTGGGGTGAAACATACAATGTGTACATAGAAGCTCAAGCCGGATACCGAAAAGGTATGGGAACTGTTGACAATATTTTTGTACTGCAGGGTATTATTAACCATATTTTGAATCAAAATAAAAAACTGTACACAGCTTTTGTCGATTTTACGAAAGCATTTGACTTTATAGTAAGAGATATCATATGGTATAAATTGATAAAATTAGGGGTACGTGGTAAAATGTTGAATATAGTTAGATCGATGTACAATGTTGTTAAATCGAAAATAAAATTTAATAATGAAATCAGTCACGATTCGTTTACATGCTATTTGGGAGTGAGACAAGGTGAATCTTTATCGCCATTTTTGTTCTCAATGTATTTAAATGATATCGAGGAACATTTTATGCTAAATAAGTTTGAAGGAGTTAATCTTGGTATGTTAAAACTGTTTTTATTGTTATATGCTGATGATATTGTATTATTTGCAGAATCGGAAGCCGGACTGCAAAATGGATTAGATTTATTAGAGCAGTATTGTACTAAATGGAAGCTATGCGTTAATGTGAATAAAACAAAAATATTGATTTTTAAAAAAGGAGGACAGAATAGACGAAATTTAAATTTTTATTACAAAGGACACATTGTAGAAATAGTGAATAGTTTTACATACCTAGGCATAGTATTTACCACTGGGGGTTCTTTTTCATTAACGTATGATGCACTCTCAGGACAGGCTCTTAAAGCAATATACAAGCTGAAATCTAATCTAGTTAAATACCCAGATATATCAGTTAATCATAGACTTGATCTTTTTAATAAACTTATTGAACCTATTCTAAGCTATGGTTGTGAAGTATGGGGGTTAAATAATAGTGTTCAGATTGAAAGAATACATATACGATACTGTAAACAAGTGTTAGGTGTGAGGTTGCAAACACAAAATAACTTCGTTTATGGAGAACTGGGACGTGTACCATTAATAAATAAACGTATCATTTGTGTTTTAAAGTACTGGTTTAAAATATTACAATCCGATGATGTCAAGTACATAAAAATCGTTTACGATATGTTATTACATGATCATGATATATACCCAGAAAAAAAGTCTTGGGTTAAATCTCTCAAGGATGTATTAGACAGCTTAGGTTTTAGTGATGTGTGGTTTTTTCAAGGGGTAGGAGATATTAAGATATTTTTATCAGTAGCTAAACAACGAATTTCTGATATGTTTTTGCAAACCTGGTCAAGTGAAATGGAAAACACGACCAGAGGTAGAACTTATAGACTTTTTAGTAGCTTTCAGTTACAACCATATTTAAATTTTGTAAATGTCTCAAAATTTAGAATGGCGTTAACTCGTTTTAGAGTATCTGCCCATAGACTTGAAGTGGAAGCAGGGAGATGGCACAAGCCTGAAAAGATACCTTTTCAAAATAGAAAATGCAAACACTGTAACGTCCTTGAGGATGAATTTCATTTTTTACTTGAATGCCCAACATTTATTAATTTACGTAAGATATACATAAATAAATACTATTGGAAGAATACAAACATGATAAAGTTTATCGAACTCTTACAGACTGACAATGAAAAAAGTGTACGAAATCTATCCATTTTTGTTTTTAAAGCATTTAAATTGAGAGCTGACTTATATTATCAATAGTTTCTCTCCAAGTACTTTCATTTATTTATCTAATTTATATAAAAAAAAAAAAATATACGATAAAGTGTACATGAATTTGTTGTATTAAGCATTTGATCTACGTTCTGTTAACAATTCTGTACGCCATTGACCATTTGTGAATATATTGTGTTGTAATATGTGTTTACTCATGGGCTTAAAGCCTAATGTATGTTGAATAAACTCTATAAACTCTATAATAAGAAAACATCATTAAAATATATTCTGTATAATTATTGTAATGCACCCAAGTGAGGTACATGCACTTTCAAACTTACAACTCGAACTCACGCTTAATTGTATTTGATGGTCAAGCAAATTAGGAAGGAGCTTGAAAAACGACAAAACCAAACCGCGTTCTTCCTTTCAAAAGAAAAAGTAAATCATAAATGCCATCTTACCTGGAAAATAAAGAAAAATATACCAAAAGCTATAACAATCTGTTGTTCATAAACGTTGTTGTTATGTAACCTGCGATCTCTTGTGCAATTGCATTGATATGCAATTTAAAACATGATTAAATAGTCTATTAATACCTTGTTTATTTCCACATTAATTTCAATGTATCTGCATGCTTTCGATTAATGCATGCAAGTTTGTTGCTTCAATGTTCACAAACATAAGCATTCATCTAATGAAAAGTATGTGTACGTATCGCCTTATAATTCTCGGACATTGTTATAGCATTCGACCAATAATGTTCAATTTCAACTTAAGAACGTTTATGAAACGTTTATTAAACAGGAAAACGCTCCAGCAAGTTCATTGTTTTCAAGTCGAGGACTAAACGTAAATGGAATCAAAGATAACCTTTCTCAGGGAAATCAAATGGAAAGTGCTGGGCGAGCCCAATGGACTCAAAATGATGTATGACCCTCCACGCCCTCTTGTTCAGCTTGTATGTGTAGAGAAGCACCTTCCTTGCTCCCAGTAACCGGACGGCCTCAAACCACTCTACCAGCCGGGCACCATTCAGCTCACCGTACAACATCTTAGCGCACACGATGATTCCCGGCTTCTGTTGGACAAAAGATTTAAAAAGCGTGTTCCATATGAATTACAGTTGTAGTTTATCCTCAACTCCATTCAACATTGCTGCATACATCTATGTGTTTCATTTAGCTCATATAACAAAGATTTATAAAGAAAGCACTAAACACATTCCCAAATACGTTCAGTAAAACAATAGCAAAACAATGAGGACGGCAACACTTTTAATAATTAGGAACATTTATAAAAAGAAAATAGTACAATAGCTATTTAAAAGAAAGTACCGTTTACTTTGAAATGGTTTTTTCATCATATTTATTTACATTTTGTATGACCGTAAACAGCTCTTACAACAAATACAATGAACACATTTCATACAATTCGATGTACCATAACTTAATGCAACTTCAACTAAGTAGATCATCTTAATGAAAAATAAAAACAAATTGGTAAATTATTTTTACTATAAAAGTAATTGTTGTTGGAATTTGTGATGCTTATTAAAAATCCAGATAATCAGGTAAAGAATTGCGCACGTTATAACAATAAAAATATAAAACAACATGACAAAATTCATGGAATAGGAAAGTTGTGAAAGCATTCACAACTGGTATTGTTATTGAAACAGCCAAGAAATTGTTAACTTCCAGAATGTAATTGCTGATAAATAAATCAGTGAATAAAGTGTGTTGAGGGCGAATATATGCTCTCTTAACTCTTTGGGGGATTACTCTTAAAGCCTTATTAACACTCAAAATCAATGAATATTTCATAAAATATTTCGTAAAATAAAGTTAACCCATACCAAAATCAGTGTTAATTATAGCAGTAGCCAAACTTTAAACGCTAGATGTGGTATTGTAAGATATATTTAACGAGATACAAAATGCTTGTTTTCATTTTTTGTTTAACAATATATTCCATCTGACATGCATGCGACGATATCCGAACATTGACGAGCGAACGCTTCGGGCAGCGTCGGAGTTTACATGAGCTTCCCGAAGCCAATCTCGTTTTCCTTCGTAAATGTTTGGATATCGTTGGATATTTTACGAAATATTCGTTGGTTGATTTTGAGTGTTTGTAATGTTTTAAATATACACTTGCTAATTAAATAAGAGCAGTAAATTATATTACAAAACGATTTTGTCTTTCGAAAACCAACTTTTTTTACTAAAAGGTTGCTGTATCAACTCTTAACCATCTGCGTATAGTTTAATATCATGTGTAATGTATTAGTATCTGTTTTTTCCAAACGACTTTACTTTACTGAATTTACACTGAAGTCATTTCTCTGTTAATGGTTAAAGTAATACTACTGAGGAGGACTAGGGCCGGAACATGTACAGTACTTTATGAATTGAAATAAAAATAAGTTACGTGTGTGTACGATATATTTTATTTATGCAGTAAAATAAGTGTTTATTTGTACAACAAATTGTAATGTTTTACCTTTCGGTTTTCTACTTTTACTGGTCTAATATAATGTTTTCCTCCAGTTGGACATTGACCACCTTTTTCAACCAACGACACATGTTCGATGGCCCCTAAACTCCCTTCAAAAGAGCATACGTGTTGCAAAGGTTCAAGGTGTTCCTTCTGAAACCGATACCAGCTGGTCCGGATGTTGTTCGATGTAATTCTCAATATTGATTTATTTATCAATAAAACACAACATGCAAACTTGATATTGATCGGTATTGTATTGTTTTCTTGATCAACATTTAAATGATTCCACGCATTGATGACTAATTTCACTGGTGTGTTTGAATATACAGATTTTTCAACAATTTGTTTTGGTCGACTAATATTTTGAACGTTCATGGACGAATGTAAAGCATTCTTGAGGAATGGTCGCACGCAAAGAAGCCATGTACCTTGACAAAGCCATTGAATATATCATTCGTTTCTGACATGTTCTCATAGATGAAAGCAGAAAACATGTATACACGCATACCCATGGCTTGCACAAACAGTGGGTTTGCTTCTTGAATATGGATTGTCTTCGTAACTGGAAAATAACAACAACAGATTATCCTCCCATGTAACACACCTCACGAGCATACTTGTTAACGAAATCAATTCATCGTGGTCAGCAAAAAAAACAATTAAGTGTTCACGCATAGTGAAATATTTATATAATTTCGACATTGTAGAAACGGCAAGACCGATTGTGTAGAACATTAAAACATATGTTCAAAAGACGATCTATATATCAAAAGAAAAGTGCATGTAGTATTCATAGATAGCCCGGCATAATGTATTTATTTTATCAAAAGAAGAAATACTATGGTCATCCGTAATTGATAATTATGCCGTTGTTTTCATACAAACGGTGTTAAAGGTAGTGTTGTTTGGGAGTTGGCTTGTATGGAAAGAAGTAGGTGTCTTTAATATATCACGGATCAGAAACTGAAAAACAAAACATGAACAATGTTCAATAATATCATCTTTCTTACTACCAGTATTCAATCTTAAGGTTCATGTAAAGTGTAAAAAGGAGTATTCTTCACATAGGAATACTTCAATAAATATTATGGCAATTAATTCAATTTATATGTCAATAGGCTCGTAAATACTTGGAGAACATATCAGTAAATGATAATAAAAAAAAAATATGATGCAAAATGTTTCTTTCGAAGAAATATACAGTGCATGCATGAAATTTTAAAAATAACAAACGGAGGTAAATTGAACAAATTCAATATTGTATACATTTACTTTTAGGTACTACAAATGAAAAGTCCACACAACACACACCAACAATCCTAAAATATGCAAAAGAAAAACATAAAAAAATGTCAAAAAATAACACACAAAAATGGGAACTACTTTAAGTATAGTGTACCAAATGTTCTATATTTTTTCTTTCAGATGATAAGGAGAGTACCAAGATATGAAATATCCTTTAAAAAAACTGTCAAAAATTATTTTAAAAAAAAGGAATTCCTAGGCATAATAGGCATAATATTTGTGGGATCGGAACAATGAATTATAAAGACGACTTATTGGCTACCTTAAAACAAATTACGACCATGTGAATGTCACTGCTCGAACACCATACACGTTGTGTTCGATAAATTTGTGGGGCATAAAAACATCCGGTTTCAAGGAAGTCAACATAACACTATTTCAATTAACGATCTAGGCATAATATTTGATGGATCGGAACAATGAATGATACAAATGTTAGGCACGCGTTCAAATACAACCATATCAACACTTACCTTTCTATACAAACCAAAAAAATCGTTCAAAAATGCATTTATTATCGTCTTGTCATGTTCACATGTTCATTTCTGCGTTATTTGCCGGAAGTATATTCGGAAAATATTTCTTTTGAAATTCGATCATTTAAACGTTATTACCGATCGATTTTTTCTTAAATATATTTATAATTTGTTTAAGAGGTAATTAAAACTTATTTAATCGAATAAATATCATATGTAAGCAATATTTTACGAATTCGTAAATGCGGATATATACAAATTGCTGACCAAGATGGACGACCGATGAAATTAAATCGAGAGGAGACTCAAATGTATCAAGATTTTATTGAAATAGTGCATTTCACGTAAGTGTCATTGTAATTGAGATAATCTGAAAATGATATATTTTCAGAGATATATTTTATAACATCATAACTCCTCTTGATCGCATGCTATGCAAGTGGAAACTTAGACTGTTTCCAAAATCTATAAATAGCGACTCATGGGATAGACTTGTTCATTTTATAATACGCATAGTGTCGTTGCGAGGCTTTATTGACTCAATTCAATGGTAGTAGTACCTTAAATATAACTGGCCTATACTGTTGGTGGTTTTATTTTGTTCACGTGTGTTTTTTTGTGATTTTGAGAAGTTGACATACATTGGAATATTTTGCTAATAATAAAATTATTACTAAGTTTTGTGAGTGTTTTCTGGAAAATGTATACATATATCACAATAATATGTAATTATTGAAACCATATGTAAATTTCATTTATTTATTTTGGGTAAAACTGATCATTTTAATATTTATGTGGGGTCATTTTGGCACTTAACATGAACCTTAAGTATTGAATCACTTTATGAAATTCCAAATAAATAAAAATCAAGAGAACCATGTAGATGATTAATGCTCACCTGAGAAACTGTAGCTGATTTGTATAATACGTATGACCCTGGTTTCTAGTTTTTTTTCTACAAATCGTGAAAATTAAATTGTGAAACAGAACAACACCCATCGGAATTCAAAGTATCTTTCAGTAAATAGTATTATTGTGTAAGCTGTGTTTGTCAACCTTAGTCCACGAATTCCTATAAATAAAAAAAGACAAAATGTTTTAATTTGCATTATTTCCCGAATACCATTTCTCAGAAATTAGTTCACCGAAAATAAAAAGTCGATGGATTATAATACGTTACTATCTTAATGTAAATGGCATGACAGATTGACAATTTTCGCATCAAATGTTTATAACTTCATCATCATTTCATTTACACATTTTAATACGTAAAAAAAGTAATAAACGTTTAAAAGACGATTATAATTCCTTTAACCAATACTGAAATTAAGAAGATCATTAAAACCTTAAACCGAAAAAACTAGCAAACATCATTGAGGTTATCGTTTCTCGATTCTATGTTTTTTTTTTGCAAATAATATTAAAAACGAAACATAATCATTTTAATGTGTGCACAAAGTAGATGAAACTGATATGTGTGCTTACTATTCATCAACAATTATTTTGTTTGTTTCGCTTAGGAAAATATTATGCTTGTTATCGTATTCGACTTGCCCGTTCTTTTTGTTTAAATTGTGAATGCATTATTTTCAGTGTTCTCTGTGGAATATACGATGTGAATGTTTAAACACAATATTTCGTGTAAAAAATTTAAGTTTATGACAAATATATTAAAAATTTTACGTTGAGAAGGTTAAATATTTGCAATATTTTCCATTCAACAGGAAGAAGTTTTCATTTTTTTAATCACAATTTCTCGCCTTATTAAATGTCATTTTTTAATATAAACTTATGTAAGACAGGTTTTAGTTTAAAATACCAAATGATCACTACTGTAATGCTATTTAAAATAGCAATTAATGTAACACGCACACGTTATTCTATATATTTGATGTCAATTATATTTAATACAATGTATTGAATTCAGCCAAAATCACATAAGAACGGAGTCACCATTTGAAAATAAACTGTGTACAAATTATTAATCATAGTCGTGCATAGGCCGTTGGTTATTGGCCTGAAATAAAATACTATCGGACAAAAGTTTATCTCTTGATAATGATTCTGGAGTATCACTATTTCAATTTAATTATTATTCTTATATTTTGATGGAACAGAAAATTATTTAATGAATTATTGATCAAATAGTATTATATGTTAGCAATTAGACAATGTTGGGTGTCTGTTGAAAATATTATTATTAATAATAATAATAATAATAAATAATAATAATAATAATAATAATAATAATAATAATAATAATAATAATAATAATAATAATAATACATAAATAAAACGTGTGTATGACTGCTATTCCAAATAAGCCTGTTAGACGAATAATAAAAATAGCTATCATAAATCCAATATAAAAAGAAGACGGATTGAACATTCCTACAGCGACAACCACGGACAAAACGAGCATGAAAACTAACTGCTACGGGTAAGCACCACATAACAACTCAGTCAGACTTTAGGTTCTGATTATAAACTGTCAACCACAGTTTGACACTTTCACTGAGAGCCTTCAATATACCGGCATACTACTTTGTCATAGATACATATATAATTTGACAAAATGCATTTTTCTAACGTTTACCCAACTATTGACTGTGATTTAAAATATAATATCGGGTTCATTCGCCTGACACATTGTCTCATAACACCTGTTATTTGTTGAACTTATGTTTTGTGCATTCAATACAAGAGGGTTGTGAACTTTAGTTTTGTTAAATTTACACCAAGTGCTGCTTATTAATATTTAAGCGAAAACCATTTTGTGCATACTATGCTTTGAGTCAATCAACTTGCATACCGTCAAAAACAATACGTACTCCAAGTGTCATATTTGTAAATACGAAATTATGAAATATACCAGATAGATCGACGTCTGCATGTGTATAGAAGCGACGATTCCCACAAAGACCACTGAAACTACACAGCGCGTTATCCCTCGGCATAGTTTAATGTTTTTCATGATCAAAATGGCGTTTTTGGTTATGTAACATAGCCAAAATATATTTACTAAATGTGCTTTCCAAATGTCCCAATGATTTTTATATACTTGCGGACAGACAAAACGCCTCACTTAATGGCATGTCCCGTTGCATGTGTTAACGACATGTGTTGGTAATAGCCTATTAAGTATTCTACGTTTCCCGACTGAATTATTATAACCATACTTTTTCAATCAATCAGTTGTGCTGTTTGAGCACTTGGTAGCAAATTGTTATCTATGTGTTTTGAAGTATTTTGTAGAATGCCACGTGGAAATGTTTGGCTGATTTGTCTGTGTTGCTGGAAGGGATGGCACTGTTTCATAGTCCTTCTTTCACCGATGATGGTGCAAGGTAAGCCTGTGGCATACACCATATATAGTAAGTCATGTTTATTTCTCGCATTTGGTGGTCATGTTCGAACAGTGACATGAGTTTGATTTTTATATGATATATACTTATAATTGATGAAAATAACATTGTTATACCCCAATGATGCGTATGCTGAGGGTGGAGAGGTGTTGCCGAATACAGTTGCAGATTTCAAAATTAATCATTTTTAAATTGATAACAGCACATTTTGGGAGAGCCTTTTTGTGAATTTCACATGTTTTGGTCGCCTTATATTTTGTTACAATATGCTTTGATATGAAACGTGAATGCCGTATAATGTAATAAGTTGCTATCTGAGGAATAGTGTGTTATTATTAACTTAAAACGTAAAAATATAAATGAAAACACGTGGATAACATATGTATCAGGCCTCTAACAGGACACTTTGTTTCCGAACATTCTAACTTTTTAAGCAAACAATGACATACATTTCCTTTAAAACTAAAACATTTAACGCATCGCCACAATTGTGTTGAGTAATAAAAATAAATAAAACACAAAAATAATGGGTTTTCGTATTGATATTTAAATGCTTTTGTCCCTAAATTATTAACCGTGTTTATTAACTAAGAACGTAATGTTCACATTAATATTCGCGATTTTTCATATAAGAACATATGCAAATTCTCATAAATACATCAAACTAGTGTGTGCACATTCTCTTCAATCATACATTTTATCATGCTTTGATTTTCAAAACGACACATTTATTCTGTGCGGTCCGTCGACAATGCAGTATTTACTCGTCTTTGTTGTAGAAACAACATATGTGCCCATGTGTTGCATGATCAGATATGCACATAATACGATTAGGTGCACACATGTGCTTCATCTTAAATGGCGCGAATGCCATTTATTAAACTCAAGATTTTACGAGTTTCTGACTTCAGCTCGTGTGCAACCTTAGTCTATCTCGTTTGTCATTCATCAACGTTTATTTATTTTATAAAAGGTAAAGATCATTATGTACCTAGCTATTTGTTTTAGCCGGTTTGGTGCCAAAGCATTATATTTGAAGTTGGTGCTAACGCGTGTTATTATAATTTACGTCATGACTGTTTTGTTTTTTTGCAATGCTTAATATTTTCAAGTCATTGCAATTCAAACAGTATTAATTGGATACATATTTCTTTTCGAAAGAGCATTATCTTATCAAACCAATTGTATTTATACTTTTTGAAACCAATATAATTTTACCTTTACAAAAAATGAATTTGTAGTATTAATAGCTTTCGAGTCGTTATGTTTGAATCGGGTGCATGTGTTGTTTGTCTTATTGTTTGGCTTATTGGATTGGTTCCTTGAAATAAATAAAGGACCTCTTTGTTAAAGATATAGTACCTATACAAAAATAGTTTCAAACCTAAATTATTTTACTATTTCTGCTATTTGCGACGATTCCGGGATGTATATACTAAATATTATTACAAAGGTATTAAATCATAAGTAATCCTGATACCGGTTTGTTATTTTAATAAAAATTATTTGATCCCCGAGTTGTTAAAATGTAATGCAAATAACGCAATTGTGCGAACATATGTTCTCCTTGGTGTTTTTAAACTCATAAAACACTATTGACTCACGAAACAAGAACAATAAAATCATAAGCCTCTGTCGCTTATGACAATATGCACATGCTTTTCTCACAGCTTTCAAAAGTCCTCTCTCGAAACCAATATATTTTACCAGTGTGGGAAAAATCAAGCCTGATAACCAAATCATACACATGTAGTTTAAACCAATTACTTAATCTGTATGTGCATTTACGCATTTTAAACGAAATTTAAAACAAAAGCTCGTACCCAGTTTACTTTTAAAAGTGTACAATATCTTGAAATACTTTAGGATTATTTATATTACTAAGTTTTGACTGCGGTGTTAAAAAAGTTGCTGGTTTTATATGAAAATAAAACAATGAAGTTAAGTTTTAACCTTTTAAAATTTTATATCCATATCACAAATGTATACACTTATGTCATTTAAGTTTAACATATTTATTTATTTTTTTAAAGAATATAATAATCCACTACAATACGGCTTCTTCAATAGACAATTACTGTGTAAATATACGATGTAATACCAAGTACTCATATCATACTAATTTAGGAACATTAAGACCATATTATTCAAAATAAAGAACACTGAATTCACGCGTAATGTGAACGCAATAAAGTAAAATAGGGTCAATTAGGAATTGGTTCTTAGACAGGTTTTATTTCAATACTGCATATACGTACATATAAAGTATATATTGCCATAATATAATATAGTCAGAGATAAACAAATGTGCTAAGATACATATATAAAGTTATCTAAATAATAAAAGTAAATTTCAAGTTAAACTTCAGTTGCTAGTATCAAATTTAAATATTAAGTTGTGAGACAATAGCACGGAACAACTCCCATTGGCTGTCAAAGGATTCTAAGTTATTTGTTTAAATTGATATTTTGCTTAAGTTATCATTTTAATACCTAATGTATTGTGTGGCTAATTTCATCCTCGGAATACATTTATTCATTTTACACTTGTATAAGTCAAGCGTTATATACAGATTAACATTATGTATGGCTCTAGTAGACTTTATCAAATATCCCAGTAGAACAATTGTCGTATTGATGAAAAGATTGCCCTGGTAACATTTCACTTGCTTTAGATATTTGACATTCACAGACTTAATTTTCTAAATAAAGAAATTAAGAAGTGAAACTCCAGAAACTGCAGCAGTATTGCATTTATAACATCCACACCTTCGTGGTCCTTTATTCATTGCAAGCAACCATTTGCCAAAACGGTACAGTACGGCACAAAACGAAACAACATATACACATAGTAGAATAAAGCTGCAGCCACCGCCTTGGAACGGTCAATGCTAAGCACTGGGGGTTTAAACCGGTTATAGAGCGCTCAACCTCAAATATGGCCCAGCAATATTTATGATACATATAAGTGTAAAAAAAAAATCATAGCATTGCGTAATAATAATAATAATAATAATAATAATAATAATAATAATAATAATAATAATAATAATAATAATAATAATACGCATTCTACTAGTCCAACAAAAACGATTCCTGTCTTTTTTAAAGATTTATGCATCATCTTCTTGACTTCTAGAATCCTTATTAACTGAGAAGATGGCCATTCTTATCAACGACCGGGGTTTGGACAGCATTTGCACAATCGACTTGAATTTTGTCTGCAACATCTGTCAACATTTCTTCTATTACAGCAGCCACATGGAGAATCGGTTGTCGGTGCAGCAGTTGTTGGGGCACGAGTTGTAGGAGCAGCGGTTGTTGGAGCACGAGTTGTAGGAGCAGCAGGTGTAGGGGCAGCAGTTGTAGAAGCAGCAGTTGTTGGAGTAGCAGTTGTTGGGGCAAGAGTTGTAGTAGCAGCAGTTGTTGGAGCAGCAGTTGTTGGAACAGCAGTTGTTGGAGCAGCAGTTGTTGGAGCAGCAGCTGTAGGGGTAGGCGTAATAGGGGCAGGAGTTGTAGGAGCAGCATGTGTGACAGAGTCGCAGATTTCAAAGTCAGGAACGCATCTCCCTTTAAAGCACATCTGCAAATACAAAAGGTTTTTATTCTACCACTAAAATGATTTTTCGAAAACCAATCAAGATTGTTATAAACTTACGCTTCATAGGACCCTTAATCGTCATTCGACCCCACATGTACATTATTTGACGGGCAGCTTGTTACTGGGATGCATTGATCCAGAGTTAAGAATTAAATCGTGCTTTGACAGTGAAAAACTGATTGTATTAAAACTCTGAAAAGATAGTTACTTATTAATTTTCAATATATACGCGAAGGTATAAATCAAACAAATATACACAAAAAACAACAACAGCGAAGGCGTTCAAGCCAACATAGGATTCATTTATAAATTTGGCACGCACTAAAACATAAATCGCAAAACTTTACGCTCGTATGACGCCATCGATTGCTTACGTCATTCATATATGTTAACAGACACAGGACGCTGGTGTGTGTACATATTATACACACACTCGGAATACAGTATTAGATGGTTCTGTGTGTTTAGACTATATGATAGTCATATAGTCATAATGCGTTTTTAAATATATAGCACGGCTAAATCCATAATATTTATTATTGTTAAATATATTTTAATGGAGATAGTTACGGGTTAAGAATAGGATGGAGCGAATCAAATTTGTTCTATCACAAAAGTTGGTTTCAGTATCCGTGTAGTTGTACTTAAAAGAAGGAAGTGTAAACTTGTAAGGGTAATATCACTTTTGAATACGTCTTTTTTGTCTGTGTCGATCAATAAAAGTCTATCCACAAAGAATTACTCGCTTACATCAACTGGTGAAAAGTTAAAAAGGATAATGGTGTTAAATGTATTGATTGTGTCTTGTCTATCCAAAAAGAATTACTCGCTAAAATCAACTGATGAAAAGTTAAAAAAAAGGAGAATGTTGTTAAATGTATTGCTTGTGTCGTGTCTTTCACAAAGAATGGCCCACTTATATCAACTGTTGAAAAGTAAACAAAAAGAGAATGTTGTTCAATATATTGATTGTGTCCTGTCTATCCACAAAGAATTACTCGCTTTCATGAACTGTTAAAAAGTAAAAAAGGAGAATGCTGTCAAATGTATTGATTGTGTCCTGCGCGGGTTAACAACTCATCGTGGAAGCTAAATTGTGTTTTTTGTTTAAACGGTGACAAATGGACACAATTGACATAATGCGATTATTGCATGAACAATATGGTGCCCTAAAACCAGAAGTGGTTTTAGTTTTCTTTTTTTCCATTTAATCATTCGCCATTTTTTTTGTTTTTAAATTTAAAAAGTGGTATACAGTCCAACGATAACAATACCGGTGATCGGATCAAACCTACATAACTTTCTGAAATTAAAATTGAGCAGCCCTGTTTGTTTTTTTTTGGTTGAAAAAATGAATTATTTGTAAGTAAAACTTCTTTTCACTTCTTAAGTGTAACAGTTGACTCGCTGAATTAAATAGAATTTAGGCATAAAGCGATGTGTTTGCAACACAATGTAAAGGACTATTTCGAGAGGCGAACACATCATAAATGGATATAATATTAGTACGAACGGTTTAATTTAGTGATTTAATGTGTTTTAGAGTTGTTTTAGCAAATAAACATTGATATGTTTTGTAAAAACTGATTTGTTATATTTTTTTATCGTGTGATAGGATGGGCAAGGCTTACTGTGTAAACCTTTCTTTAACTATTCTGATAAAATCAAGTACCTACAGACACTAACCTAATATTCTCTATTTTCAGGAATGAGTTCGAATTTATTTGTACGCAAAGATACACAAATTAAAAAAAAAAACAAGGGCATAAAACATCACCACTTTGCTATACTTTGCTGAGTCCCATTCCACACAAAAGTGAGTGCCAAGTCGCATGAACCGCTAGCAACTCTACACGAAACCTGACCATAGGCGTAGCAGCCCACGTCGCCGCTGATCGTCTGCAAACATAACAATGATCATTGTGAACCAAAAATGATTTTAAGTGTAAGGGCTAATGTTGCTCGTCCTAATAACTTCCATGCAGCACACTGCAATTGACAAACATGACACCGGTATCCTTTGTTCTCGATTGTTTAATACAATAGTGATCGAAAATAATAGCATGAAAACGTGAAATTCCAATTTTTCATACATTTTGTGTTTGCATATTTTTACAGAACAAAATACGAAATTTCATGAGAATGTTGGATGTATGAGACGGCTGGTTCTGTTTTAACAAAATTAGGTGAATGTTTTAAATCCGTAATTGATTGCAAAACCTATTAGGCAGTAAGATAGTATGTACACAATTTCCATTTGGGGACAACAGATGATATTCTTTTATAGATCTATATATTATCGGCTCTAAGTTGTTTACATCATTAAATACAGATATTAGCTAGACGTATACATACAGATTTTCTGGTTTTATTCAATAATTATAAAAAATAAGCTTCGTGTTCTTCTTTTGAAAACATCGTGTATACGTGTATTTCTTGTACACAATTTACATATTCTCTCTCTTTTTGGAATGTGTTGGTGCCTACCAGTTTCTATACATAGAACAATGCGATGACAGAATGAGACGACAATCTGAAGTTTGCTATTATGTTTCTAAATTTCAAATTTTAATGTTTTTCTAAGTGCATTGATATTTTGAAAATTAGATCCAATTCTTTGTACAGAAATATTGATTAATTGTCAGAAGTTCTTCATTTTGAAATAAACAAATCGTGTTATCTATTACAAATAATTATGATTAAGCTGTTAACATTTACAGGTTCTGAATATAACCACACGTTATTGAAACCTGATTTTTGCAATTTTTCAACGTTTGGCATGTAGTGAGGGTTATCACATGCTTCTTTAAATTGTCTACGAATAATATTTCTTAAAATACTGATGGAAGATTTTCAGAAATATTTAACTACTCGTTAAGATCTACATATATATATATGGGGTATTTACCTACTTCGGCATACAAAGCATTTGAGTTTATAAAAGCTTTCACTTTTAAAATTGATGATGGGATGTTGTTTAAGATCTTCAAAAACATAAAAAGAATGCACTCATAACTATTTAGTTTCAATTTATATTATACATGTATAATGTTTAAGCTGTTGTGCGATTTGTGTTTTTGAGAAAGATGTAGGATCACAAAAAGAAAAAGATGCTGGTAAAAAACGCAGGGTGGTAATCCTGACCAGTGAAGTGACATTTGTATGTACTAAATAAGAAAATGTATTCATTCTAAACAATAAATGAAGTTTTGCAAGCATAGTCTATTCATTTGATGTTAAATTTCTCAAAACTATATGAACGTGTAACGTATTTTCACATATATTTTCCAACTTGAAGGGGCATGACGGTACTTAAAATGAGCAGTTTGCATAATCCTGCTATTTCGATCAAGATGTTTCCTTAAAATCCTTTCTGAATAGCTAGTAATACTTGTACAAATATATCGTTCCTTTCGGTTTATTTGCACTCTTTTATATTTCTTTTTAAAAAATAACGATGATTGTCTTATATGGGTTAAATTAAAAGGCAATTTGTTTAAAAGCAAGAGCGATGTTTTACTCTGTTTAGCATATAATGTGCCACAAGGAAGTAGTAGAGAAATGTTTGTTAATGAACGCATATTTGATTTAATTTTAAACGATATGACTCAATTTCAATGTAAGTTTAATAATAATTGTGAGTTTATTGTTTGTGGTGACTTTAATTCAAGAATTGGTAGTAAACCTGATTATGTCGAAAATGATGATTTACACCGTTTCGATTTATTACCAGATGATTATGTTGTAAATACTATTCTACCGAGGAAAAGTCAAGATAAAAATGTAAACGAGAATGGTAAATGTTTACTTGATTTTTGTAAGATGTCTGGTTTAAAAGTGTTAAATGGTAGAGTAGGGATTGATAGTCAAATAGGAAAGTTTACTTGTGTAACGAGTCGAGGATCGAGTGTTATTGATCTGGTTATGTGTACACCGTTGTTATTTTCATGTATTGATCAGTTTGAAGTACTTGATCCGAATTTATTATCTGACCACTGTGTAGTACAATATCACATGACTTCTGTTAAAAATGATTGTTGTTTTAATGGCAGTGTTATAAATGAGGGCGATAAAGTACCGCACGTATTCAAATGGGATAATGACAAAAAAGGATATTTATATACACTCTTTCAATGATGCAGGAACTACTCAATCTTTGATAAAGATATGTAATGATATCGATATCACAAATAGTTCGGCGTCATTAGATAATTGTTTAGAAAAAATGTGTACTGTAATTGATGAAGTCTGTTCACCTTTATTCAAAAAGACCATAAACACTCAAGTTAGAGGTAAACATCGCGATAATAATAGTAATCAATGGTTTAATGACGAGTGTCAAAGGATTTATTGTTCCGCTGCATAAGAAGGGGGATTTAGATGACCCGAATAATTATAGAGGAATAACACTGTTAAGTAAGATAGGAAAATTATTTAGTAAAATAATTAATAGTCGATTGAACATATGGGGTGAAACATACAATGTGTACATAGAAGCTCAAGCCGGATACCGAAAAGGTACGGGAACTGTTGACAATATTTTTGTACTGCATGGTATTATTAACCATATTTTGAATCAAAATAAACAACACTTTTGTGAAACATAATGTCCCCCTATATGACGTTTGACCTTGAAGGATGAACTTGACCTTGACCTTTCACCACTCAAAATGTGCAGCTCCATGAGATACACATGCATGCCAAATATCAAGTTGCTATCTTCAATATTGCAAAAGTATTCATAAAATGAGCGATTTTGGCCACATATATTTGACCTCTGACCTTGAAGGATGACCTTGACCTTTCACCACTCAAAATGTGCAGCTCCATGAGATACACATGCATGCCAAATATCAAGTTGCTATCTTCAATATTGCAAAAGTATTCATAAAATGAGCGATTTTGGCCACATATATTTGACCTCTGACCTTGAAGGATGACCTTGACCTTTCACCACTCAAAATGTGCAGCTCCATGAGATACACATGCATGCCAAATATCAAGTTGCTATCTTCAATATTGCAAAAGTATTCATAAAATGAGCGATTTTGGCCACATATATTTGACCTCTGACCTTGAAGGATGACCTTGACCTTTCACCACTCAAAATGTGCAGCTCCATGAGATACACATGCATGCCAAATATCAAGTTGCTATCTTCAATATTGCAAAAGTATTCATAAAATGAGCGATTTTGGCCACATATATTTGACCTCTGACCTTGAAGGATGACCTTGACCTTTCACCACTCAAAATGTGCAGCTCCATGAGATACACATGCATGCCAAATATCAAGTTGCTATCTTCAATATTGCAAAAGTATTCATAAAATGAGCGATTTTGGCCACATATATTTGACCTCTGACCTTGAAGGATGACCTTGACCTTTCACCACTCAAAATGTGCAGCTCCATGAGATACACATGCATGCCAAATATCAAGTTGCTATCTTCAATATTGCAAAAGTATTCATAAAATGAGCGATTTTGGCCACATATATTTGACCTCTGACCTTGAAGGATGACCTTGACCTTTCACCACTCAAAATGTGCAGCTCCATGAGATACACATGCATGCCAAATATCAAGTTGCTATCTTCAATATTGCAAAAGTATTCATAAAATGAGCGATTTTGGCCACATATATTTGACCTCTGACCTTGAAGGATGACCTTGACCTTTCACCACTCAAAATGTGCAGCTCCATGAGATACACATGCATGCCAAATATCAAGTTGCTATCTTCAATATTGCAAAAGTATTCATAAAATGAGCGATTTTGGCCACATATATTTGACCTCTGACCTTGAAGGATGACCTTGACCTTTCACCACTCAAAATGTGCAGCTCCATGAGATACACATGCATGCCAAATATCAAGTTGCTATCTTCAATATTGCAAAAGTATTCATAAAATGAGCGATTTTGGCCACATATATTTGACCTCTGACCTTGAAGGATGACCTTGACCTTTCACCACTCAAAATGTGCAGCTCCATGAGATACACATGCATGCCAAATATCAAGTTGCTATCTTCAATATTGCAAAAGTATTCATAAAATGAGCGATTTTGGCCACATATATTTGACCTCTGACCTTGAAGGATGACCTTGACCTTTCACCACTCAAAATGTGCAGCTCCATGAGATACACATGCATGCCAAATATCAAGTTGCTATCTTCAATATTGCAAAAGTATTCATAAAATGAGCGATTTTGGCCACATATATTTGACCTCTGACCTTGAAGGATGACCTTGACCTTTCACCACTCAAAATGTGCAGCTCCATGAGATACACATGCATGCCAAATATCAAGTTGCTATCTTCAATATTGCAAAAGTATTCATAAAATGAGCGATTTTGGCCACATATATTTGACCTCTGACCTTGAAGGATGACCTTGACCTTTCACCACTCAAAATGTGCAGCTCCATGAGATACACATGCATGCCAAATATCAAGTTGCTATCTTCAATATTGCAAAAGTATTCATAAAATGAGCGATTTTGGCCACATATATTTGACCTCTGACCTTGAAGGATGACCTTGACCTTTCACCACTCAAAATGTGCAGCTCCATGAGATACACATGCATGCCAAATATCAAGTTGCTATCTTCAATATTGCAAAAGTATTCATAAAATGAGCGATTTTGGCCACATATATTTGACCTCTGACCTTGAAGGATGACCTTGACCTTTCACCACTCAAAATGTGCAGCTCCATGAGATACACATGCATGCCAAATATCAAGTTGCTATCTTCAATATTGCAAAAGTATTCATAAAATGAGCGATTTTGGCCACATATATTTGACCTCTGACCTTGAAGGATGACCTTGACCTTTCACCACTCAAAATGTGCAGCTCCATGAGATACACATGCATGCCAAATATCAAGTTGCTATCTTCAATATTGCAAAAGTATTCATAAAATGAGCGATTTTGGCCACATATATTTGACCTCTGACCTTGAAGGATGACNCATCTTGTTTAAACTGTAAACACCTTTACTGCATCTGTACACACCAACTGCATGCCCATATTTGGAAATCTGGATGACTTATGGAACGTTCATATACCCCAGGGGTGCAAATAAACTGGACACAAGCCGAGCGTGGGGGTACTTTTGAAAAAATCTGTATAATTTTTTGAAAAGCATGGAAAGCCTACCTAAATATTTGCATGTAGTTCAGTGAAATGATGCTTTCAGATTAAGAAAATAATACATTAGATTATATTTGGAAAGGTGCCCATTACGGGTGCGTTACCTTAATTTTCGGATAAATTTTGTGCTTTTTTAAAGGTGAGATTTTCTTACTTTTTGAGTTGTTTTGCTTCAACAAATTACAAATTGTGTCTGTGGTGATGGAATTTCATGTAAAATAAATATCTTCCGTCAATCACGGTGTGTTGATGAGCCGTTGTGGGTTTCATAATGAAGAGTTAAGACGATGTTTATTTGTGTGTTTTATCCGAAATGGCGAAAGTTCTCAAAATCTTAAACACTTCTCAATTAAACATTTTTGTTGAACTTTTCTATAATGACAGAAATATTATTTCGTTGAAAAGTTAAGTGAATAGTTCCCCTTGTTGTATTCTTCTTTCACTTTATGTACTTTAAGATAATTGTCCAACAGTTGATCAGTTGACAGCAGACCCAATGTGAACTAAATAGGCATGTATAATCAAATTTCCATTCGTAATGACTGCACAATTAATGTGTCAGCATTTTGATTTATTATATTTGATGATGTGTATTAGTATACATGTTTATGTTTCTCTTTTTGTCAGAATTTCTAGTTGCGGATGTCAAAATAAATGGTTGTGTTTATGATCAAGTCGAAAATATTTTAATTCCAGTCTTAGGCTGCAACTTTTCGTTCATGTATTTCAGCCAAAAATACAGATTGGGCGAAATGACAAAGTGCGTACACCAAAAGATGTGCTCATTACTATCAGGTATGATATGACCATGGAAATAATTTTACATTTACACCCAACTTATCACCTTTCTAAAGTTTTTACCCCATAACCTTTCAGCGCCGGCACATTTTCATTTTAGGAGGAGTGCTGGATTGGAAATTAGAGAGGACTTACACATATATATATATGTAACATATGTGTTAAGCATTTATACCGTTTTTCTTGTAGTAAAAAAAGAAAAGTTTTATGCCAAGGTATGAGGAGGTTTTGGTAAATGCACCGAATTATGTATTTAAAGAAAAATGTATTATGTTACAGGATGGACAAAAGTTAACGCTCTAGATGAAAGGGACTGTCAAACAGATAAAGCGTCGAACGACGCGAAACGATATTTTGGGAAACTACCAGGATAACTTATATAGCTAAAAGAAACATCCACTACAAACATGAGCGTGGATAGTGGAGTGGTCTAAGCGGGTTGTTTTTTACTCTAGGTTTCCAGGAATCCAGGGGTCAGTGGTTCGAGCCCTGTTGGGGGTTACTCTTTTTCCTTTTTTTTAAATTGTATTAATGTTTTTTTTACTGTAGATTTTTAGTTCAAATGTTTAAATTTATCAATATAAAGCATTTAAAGCATTTAATGACACGCTTCAATACATGCCAAAATCTGGTGGACGGCCTCTTGAAGCAGTCATGCCAAGGAAGAGATGTAACCAACACAGTTCATCCTTGTCTTCAACACTATGGTGACAACAATTAATACATGTATGATAAAGTAATTAATGAGCTTACTTTATATTAATGTTTTAATTAAGAACATTGACTATGCTCAGTTCCCTGCGCATGTCTGGAGGGTTCATAGTTAATTATGTACGAAACAATAATAGTTTCATCTTGATAATATAAATTAATTAATAATTTGTTGGGTTATTTTCACAAAGATTAAGTTTGAAAAGAAAAATAACATGGAAGACAGAGATTGCATGTTATAGTGATTGCACTTGCAATTAATTGTGGACAAGTATGTGGTCTCCATTGTGTGATGTATTAATGATGTGTTCATAGAAGGTTGCTAATGAGTAATCAGTCATTTATATATTTGTTATTATTGCAGATCGTCGAAAAGGAATTTTGCCTATCCTGAGGCAACCTGAGCTTCCTAAGTTCACATCTTACTGTTAGTTTTGACATTGTGTGGATGCTAATATGGAAACTATATTGTGTTCATATTGTGTTGTGATAGACTTTTTTCTAACAGATACAGTGTTTTATTCAAGACTTTACAGGTCAGGTTTCATTAAGGAATAACAAAACTACAATTTTATTGATTTGCATGAATTTGTAGTACATAATTATATCAACGATGTGTATCACGTGTTTTTTTAAACAGTCTGTCATCCATAAGTAAACATAGTATGTGTTCATGTATACAAACATGTTGTTTTTTTAAAGTTCAATCTATGATGACGTGTGCCATTAAATATCTAGTGCGTATTGCTTTTATTTTGTTTTAGTTAAAAAAAACATGTTTTGAACCTCTACGTTTGAAATGAGTGAATTGTTATTTCTATCTACACTATGCTTATATTTATAATATATTAAGTATTAATATATTGTTGATAACAAATAGCATGTATATGCAATTGATAATTTGCTGTTTCCATAGCAACTGTTACCTTAATTAAATTTTGTATAATTAATTGTATCAATCGTAAAACAAAATAGCATTATAAATAAACAAAAATGTCTGGCAGTATAGATGAACTGCACGAAATTATCATGAGCAGTTATTCATTTTAGTTTCAAGCTTGTAGCTATACAAAATGTTCAATTTCTGAATACACACCTTATTCCAGAAAATGTGTTCACATTTGTGTTTATTATTAACATGTTTAGGATGTTCCATATCTGTCCAGAACATATTTTGTTGATTTTACTGATTTTTGTTTCAAATTCTTTAAAAATGATAATAAATATGAAACATAGCATTTTTTGTTTCCATGGCAGGCAACCAAGAATATGTATGATGAATACTACAATCAATTCTGTATTTTGTAATCAATTATATGCATCGACATACGCGAGTAATGGAGTTATTATCAACACAATCTGATCAGCATAACATGTACCGATACTCATTGATTTAAAACGTCATTTCATTCAAAACGGCGCTATTTGGCGTTTATGACACAAAAAATGAAATAACTTCGTCATTTTTAGGAATTAGATGGTGGTCAAATTTCAGAATTTGATTTGTCAGATATAGCACTTTCACAATATATGTTTAATTGAAAAAGTCAGTTTTTGACCAGATGGGTCAAAATCTCATTCCCAGCCATTATATATCTTTTTTTTTACCGATATTAAAATAAAAACGTTTTTATCGAGTATGTATTTTATACAATCCTTAAGAACTTAACGACGAAGTAAGCATAAAGCTATTATGAGTATTTCATGTATTGTGTTGCATGGTATAAAATATATGTTATTTACACGTACGCGTGTCCCAGTTCATGTGACGCAATCCACACCACGTTGGAGGCGGTATACTCGTTGATGGAGTACTTGAATGCCTCGTTTTCTATTCTGCATACTGTACCCTGGTAGGCGTATCCTAGCAACCAGCTGCTTCAATCTCCGTCAAGGAGATCTAACCTGCAGCCATAATTGCGATTCGAAGATACAAATGGTTTGATAAAATGTATTATATCAAATTAAAATAAATGTAATAAGCACAACTCAATACTTTTTAACAGAAACATTTTCATCTGAACATCGAGTGGAACACACTGAACAGAACACATGGACAGAACGCAAATGCTAAAAGAACATTCATACTACGATTTACAGTAGGAAAAATGTCATTGCTTAACATTTAAAACTCCGAAATAAATAAAAAAATAAAACACGTACCCAGTAAGAGCCATGGCATGTCCATGTTCACTGGATGTGAAGTCACTGCTGAAAAACGATCTCAGATTAGCGTCAAAGGCGTCCCTTTTCTGAAGTGTGATGCCGTTGGAGTGGTTTGCGGACCATGCAAAATCTGATGCGTACTGAATTGAAGAACATTATTATATCAATATTATAGAAACAGTAAAATTATGTAAAGTGAATATTTACAACTTTCTTTTAGAACTGATCAATCTAACGAAAATGTGTAAACCACCTTTTCGTAATGTGTCTTTAAACATAAGTGAGGCTATATTGCCATTTAACAAAAGTTCAGGGTATCCTTGTTTAACGAATTTAATATATTTATCGATATTAAGGGATAATATGATAAGTTTGTGCTGGAGTTATGTTTCTTCAAAAGGAAATACTTACAGGTGGGAAGACGACTGCCGCAGGGTAAACGTAAAGGTCAAGGGCGCCGGCAGACGCCTCTTTGACGGATGCGTAGAAAACGTTCATCTTTAGCATAATTACACTCTCAGTATACACATGGCAAACATAACCGTTAGGTAAACAAATGAATTGGAAGCAAATCTAACATTAGCCACAGCATTAGTGTTATTGGTGTCAAACAAATGATTGAGGAAACCAAAGTTATAGAATATTATCGTTACTCCATACGTAATGTAATAATCGGTGAGCGTTGCTTTACAATTGATATACAAAATGAAGTCAGCGTCATAGTCTTAACTGTGTACGGGAAGTATTATGTTTTATGAAAACTCTTAAAGCCAGAATGAATACATTGCCTACCTCATTTGCCAATAGGTCCATGAACACTTCAACTTCTGTTTGTGCCGCTGACGTATTGCCAGGGTGGCGATCGTAAAATCTAAAATTTGAAAAATCGTTAAATGTGAGTTTTGGTGCTAATTAAATCTTCATATGTTCTTTTTCTGGCAAATCAAAATACATTTCGTTGCAGTTAATTTATTGTTAGGACAAAGGCAAATGTGAAATATAAAATCGTAAAAACACAAAAAGTACCTGTTGCTAACTGAAGAGATAAAGTTAGTTGATATGGTGATATTTAATACGAAATACGAAACATTAACAAACGCATTGTTTGACATATATAACATGTTTTACAAAGCCTTGCAAAAATATGAATACACGAAGATCAAATATTGGGCGTATGCGATGACCGTATCAGATGTAAGTGTTCCAATCACGTAGACAGTTTGATATTATTCAAATCAAGCAGGCATTTCACGAGGATCAATATTTAAAAAGGTATAAAATAAAGTACTGTCTTCAACGACCTTGAATCCAGGAGAAGGGAGAATTGAGCGACGGTCACGAGTCAGTAAATCTGCTGTCTGCTGCGTAGCAATAAAACGCTTCGATCTTGCAACTTAATCAAAACATCTAGCTTCAGTTAATGACTATGCCAAAACGTATATAGGATTACAATTGTGTTAAAAATTGATGAATTTTGACTGAGTTACCTGCTACACTCATTATTAAATGGATAAATGGTGCTTTTTGTGTAATAATAGTTTCGTGATCAAGTGTTTAAAATATGAATATGTTTCGCCATATATATGCCATGAAGTATTCCAATAGTATTAAAACGTAAAGTTCATTTAAAGGGTATTTATTTATGTATTGTACGATCGGGCGGGTAGAGGACTTCCAGTTCTCCTCCCGTGGTAGCGTTTCCGCACTCGGCCTGTTGTACTCCGCCTCCAATATAGCAGGCTTGGTTATTGAAGTAAACAAGCCCGCTCTAAAATGGATGGTTTACAGTATTTACGTCATATAATTATAAGTCAGTTACATAAAACAAAAATAAAAACATGTGCTGACGATAATATAACATTATTTACATTGACTAAACAGTTATACTATTATTCATTAATATTGCATCGTATATCTAAGTAGCTCTTCGATCAGTAACTACATGTTTGCCTATAACGGTTGATATATATATCATTTTTTAACTTCAATATAGATGTATGAAATACATGTACATTATTATCAAAATTGTATGTGTGTACTTCTTTTTATTTGCAAAACGACATTCTGCTGAAGCAGAGCAAGTTATACAGGTATGTATTTTTTTCTAATGTCGACGAACCATCCCCATTTCCACTAACGAGATCGCAGATCAACTGCCAATCATTTCCAGTGCTCGCTTCACATGCGAAAGATCCGTGCCCGTTCTTATAGGTATATATGCCGACCTGCTTGGCCTGCAAACAAATACGTTTAAACTTCTTGAACTCGAGGATGACAGAATCACTCATGTTATCGAAGTGTTCATACTGAGACATACGGATATTCATTTTGAGTAATAAAATAGACATCGGCAACAAAATACCAACAATGTTCAATTACAATAATATCTTGTGTCTAAAACAAATATATAGTATGTACATGTTATACATGTATATATATATCTGTGTGTGTGTGTGCGTGCGTGCGTGCGTGCGTGCGTGTGTGCGCGCGCGTGCGTGCGTGTTTGCGTGCAAAAAGCATCCCGCGTATGGCGCAGAAAGAATGTGTGGATTCTTGTTTGCGTCGGTACTCCGTAGTTTTGATAG
>VMBQ01003975.1:77278-94424 GCA_007657795.1 Dreissena rostriformis
GGGGGGGGGGGGGGTCAAGACTTAAACATTTTTATTCGAATGCTGATTAGAATGGTAGCATCTATAACCGAAGTGTTCATGTTTAAAACCATATTATTCGATAATAGAAGCTTTAATATCAGTCTGGTGAATTGACCTTCCGTTTTATAATTATGTAATCGTTCAGTATCTACAGAATATTTAAAATTAAGTGTGCATGGTTTTGCGCTAATATTTTGTTCGGAAATCTCTCTGAATATTACAGTAGGTAGCACATATCTTTGTTATTGAGCATGTACGATGTACCCGAAATAAGCCGCGTCATGCGAAAATGGATCGTATGTCATATGCCAAACGCGACGTCTGGTCAGGAGCTATACTGTCCGCTATAATGTCACGCAAGGTTTCGTGGTCTCAATAGCGGACAGTGTTGCTGGTGACCAGACTGTGTGATTGCGAGTCTGGAGCTCCGCTGGCTACATATGGTACAATACCCATTTACATATGACGCCGCCGCTCCACGTAACCATGGTTAACATGTTGGAGGGATACCGCTCGGTTAGCATACATTAACATGATTTCGTAAGCACAGTTTCTTTATTTATGTATTGTCCTAGGTGGTTATGAAAAAGTTAAGAGACCGGGCGAACTCGTATGTCGTGAAGGAAAGAACAAACACAACAGTGTTGATCGAAAAGGGGCATTTATTATAAAATGCCATAAAGTAGATACACATAACTAGGGACCCGGTAAATAATGGCCAAGATCGAATTTAATTGGACAAAGGAGCTCGTGTGACTCTTGACCTTAATGTGAGTGGACAATAACAAAATAATGTTGGGGTTAAACACAAGTACCGGTAATTAATTTTAAGGTAAAAAAAACAGTATTATCATAACAGAAAAATAATAATTAAGAAGGCGTACAATGACATAAACAAATAATATGTGTTCATAAAAAAGTATAAATATATAATTATTAATAATCATAAAACGGTTATTCTCCATCTTACCAAATTCAAACAATATCCGTTGTATAATACCCATAATACTTATTGATAAATATATAATTATGATTCAGTTTTCCGTTACAGGTGCATACTATTGTCTCGAAATGGTCCTGATCACTTTGTCTGCCTTCCTGTCATTTAGTGTTTTCAACATGTACATCAACGAAAAACGTTGTTGGAACTTGATAACACAATCTTTTTTAAATACAGGAACGTATAATATTTTACATTCTAGGCATTGCACAAATGAACAATTGTTATTATTAAAGGACGAACGATCAAACGTCAACACGTATAGAACCTGACATTTTTTGCCCTCAGGCGACCGATATTTTTTGCATTATTACATGTTGATTTTGAGAATATCACGTATTGCACTTTGTACGTTTTAAATTTTCAATTAATGCATCTTTCAATGAAAACCCGATAATCTGTAATGGTGAACTGTATGATTAGTCAGTACTGCTATCCACAAACCTCTAAACACAGGAACGTATTAAATTATACATTCTTGGCATTGCACAAATGAACAATTGTTATTATTAAAGGACGAACGATCAAACGTCAACACGTATATTCATTGAAATCCAGAGCGCGCGAATGCGAGAACGCGAGAGAACGATGACGACAATGCGATAATACCATAACGAGAGTGAAAGAATACGATGACGAGAGTGCGAGAATACGATGACGAGAATGCGAGAACGCGATAGTACGATGACGACAATGCGACAGTGCGACAATACGATGGCGACAGTGCGATAGTACGATGGCGACAATGCGATAGTCAAATCGTACTGTCGCCATCGTATTGTCGCACCGCCATCGTATTGTCGCACTGTCGTCATCGTATTCTCGCACTATCGTCATCGTATTCTCGCACTCTCGCATTGTCGCCATCGTACAATCGCACTGTCGCCATCGTATTGTCGTACTGTCGCCATCGTATTGTCGCACTGTCGTCATCGTACTATCGCGTTCTCGTCATCGTATTCTCGCACTCTCGTCATCGTATGCTCGCACTCTCGTCATCGTATTCTCGCAGTGTCGCCATCGTACTCTCGCGTTCTCGCCCTCTGGATTTTAATGTGTTACCACGTTAGCCCTAACGGTATTCCGTACGTATAGACCTTGACATTTGTGTCCTCTAGCGACAGATATTTGTTGAATTATTGCATTTTGATTTTGAGATTATCACGTATTGCATTTTGTACGTTTTAAAGATTCAATTAAGGCATCTTTTAATGACAATCCAAATACCTGTTATATTGAATTGTATGATTAGTCAGTACTGGTATCCACAAACATGCGAACATTTGAGCCACAGTATACCATAATATGAGGCCAGCGTAGGTCCAGACCAGCCTGCGCATTCGCGCATTCTGTTCGGGAGCTACATAGCCCGCTTTAAAATCACGCAATGTTTCCTGGTCTCATTAGAGGACATGGTAGCTCCAGACCAGACTGTGCGGGCTGGTCTGGATCTACGCTGGCCGCATAAGGCATAGGACCCATTTTCGTATAGCGCGGCTCATTTCACACAACTGATTTCAATTACACTGCAGCAACGTGACAAATTGTCAAAGAAGACTTTTGTTATCAAATTATTCCATAAGTTAACAGAAAGAAATCCCTTTCAAGTCCACAGCACTGTAACTTATCATTTTGCAGGATTACGGGGCTCTTGGCTGTCATGTCCGTTAAGCAGTGCCATTGAAGTGTCGCACTGAAATCTCGCGAGAAATCTAGAGCCCGAGTTGTCACTGGACGATCTGTATCTATGAGAGTATCATACGAGACACTCTTATTAAATATGCATCTACGGAGCGTAGCGAGAGTCTATCCTATTTCCTTGCTTCAGTAAAGCATTTTAAAGACCTTGTTAAATAATAAATAAGCTTGACAAGTTTCATAACAAGTCACTCAAAAGGGAATTTAATAAATTATTGTTTAATCGGAATCATGAACGCATGCTTATAAGTGTTGATGAAGAGAATTAGGCAATGCACTGACAACGTGCGACCTACGACCGGTAAAATGATGTTTATCCTGACAGATCGGTGACCCTCTTCTAGATTACGAGTACGTCGACGTCACGAAAACAAATGTACCAAAGATACTCTTATTTTTAATTACGCAGAATTATTTGCAAATCGAATTATTAATATGTATCACGAAGAATAGTTCACCATTGTTTAAAATATAATTGAAAAACATCTACACCACTTCACATATTTCACATTTTACCTATGTGACAAAGAAACAATTGTTTTCGCTCAATTTTACGTAAAATGACCTATGAAAAGGTATATGTATCCACATCTGTATAAAAAAAATATATATATATATATATACAAGTAATCTATTTTAAATGAATCTAGAGCCGTGTTGAATCAACGATTTTTGCATATCATTTTCTTATAACCGAACAGATATGAAGGAGATGAAAGAAATGGTGAAGGAATGATTCCTTAGTCTCTACTGGTATCGTCTCCTACGAGTCAGAGTGTGAACGTTTTAGTATGGCCGTATAAATGCTACTAACTGAAATACAAATTTGACAAGCAGCGATGCAGTTTTACAATCGAAGATTGACGGCGATCGTTTTGAGCGAGATAATCGTTGGCGAAAAAGCGTAGAAATATGTGTGTCACCTTCTATGGAATATAGTTACAAAACATTATTCTAACACTATTTGGTCTTAATTGAAAATAACCCTACATTACATAAAACAAAAACAACGTTTGTCTTCATTTATGTATAACGCACATCTTTTGTTCTCAACAGGATAAACACGTGAGTTATTCTATTTTTTGAATTGCCGTTTGAATGATTAAATTACAGTCTGCAAAATCTGTGTAATGCCCATAGTTTAAGCGGTGATTTTAAAAGTATGATAGTAACCTTTGATAAACAGGCACAGGACTTGAATGTAGCACGTCACAAATGGTGGGCATATGTGAAAAATTGATTTACAAATTGGAAAGGCTGAAGGATGACCAAATTTACCTGTACGTGTGACCTTAACCTAAGATGAGTGGTCGTGTGTGCGAAAGGCAGTCTCGACACAAAGAACATTATTTTATTGCAAGTTATTTAAAAAATAACATGATGGATGATACAGTTTCAGCCCGAATAATCTGGTACGGACGGACGGATGAACGTACACCGAACTGCCATGATGACAGCTATATTGAGGTTGACCGCAAGGAGGCTCGAAGAAAATGTAGGGGAAAAAAGTGGTTTTGAAACAGTTTTATACGACAGCACATTCGTACTTTTCGGATAGCTATATACAAGCATCAACTAAAGATGGCCAATGTGGTTTTCAGAAATAATTTGGCATTAAAGTAGTTCTAGTTCATCATTTATCATTTTAACTAACTAATAAATGATAAAAATAATTATTATGGTAATTTGTATATTGTCAAATCTAGAATAAAAGGGGTAAGTAATTTGAAAACAAAAATATATTATCATGAGTAAAGAACAACAATGTACGCACATTTATTAAAGATAATATAGTTACAGTTATTTAAAGATCGTGTGAAACGTTATGCTACTTAAACCATATAACACAATTTTTACAAAATTATAAATGTTATGCCATACCTAAGATTATGACGTTCGTTACTTCAACAAAACACAAGTTTTTGGTGTGATGTATTTAACAATTTTATGACATTAATTAATAAGAAATTCCTTTTGCGTATTATAAATTAAATATTTCTTAAGATTTGTTTTAAATCTTTGTAAAATTACAGTATTTCGAATACGGTCTGGAACTTTATTCCATGTTTCTATACCAGAGTAAAAGAGCAACTAGAGATAATATGTATGAGGTCTCTAATGCGTGATATCGCTATTTGCTATCGATCTTATTTTGTAAATTGTTACACACTTTATAGGGTCGTCAATATATCGAGTTGTAGAATTGTGGAGAGATTTGTTTGTTATAACGCATGTGGAATACTTGGATCTTTTCTTATGGAAAAGCAATTTCCATTGTTTTGACAGATTGCACGTATTTATAATCCGTGGAAATTACCCATATAGTACAAATAGTGAAGGTCATAAAAAATCATTGGGGATGACGGGATGTAACAAAGAATGTATCTGATAATAATTCATCTGTCTTAACTAGTTAAGCAAGCTTTGTTAAATATGCTGCGAATGCAAACTTCATTGACACCTGAAAAACACGATAGAGTTTTAGTTTGTGAAGTAGAATAGTATGATTAACTAGGTCAAACTCTTTTTGGAAATCTAAAACGACTGTTCTAATTACATAACAATCATCAATATCGCTTAATCATGAATCGCCCAGACATATAACAGCTGTGTGACATGAGTGATTTTGTCCGAATCAAGATTGATTGTCATTCAGTATACATGATTGTTTTCAAAATGAATTTACTTGATTTGAAACATGAAGTTCAATTTATTTAAACAGTGTAGATGATTACAAATATGATCTTTAATTATTTGGATCGTGTCTATACCCATCCTGTTGAAGTGGTATAACATGGACTATTTAAGATAATCTGGAAAAATCTCAGTGTCATTCGTATTATTGATTTTAGTAGCTAACGATTATCTAATATAATTTTGCACCTTTTGAGAATATTAGGTAATTATCTTCTGTATATACCGCAACTTTTGTTTGTGTCATGTTTATCAATGAGTGTACTTACTTAAAATGGATTTATATATTCAATGCGGAACTATTGGTGGCCTAATGTATCGTCCAAGAAACGTTATAAACATTCAAAGTTTTCTGTCTTTTCTCCTAATTGTTTTTGATATGTTGACACAATGTTTATTAAGTTCGTTTGCTATATTCCCTCTTCTAACAACATCAATATTATTAGTTATTTTTAGAGTTTTTTGGTAAAACTGGCTTTTGTTTCGTATTATCGTTTAATATTGTTTTGATAGTTTACCAAATAAGCTTAATAATTTTGTTTCTGTTTAATATCATTAGTGATTTGTTTCTTGATAATTGAATTGCCATTTATTTTGCAATATTTAATCATGAATGTTTTTATTGCATCGTTTGAAGATAGGATCGTGGAACTATATATGTAGTTACTGAACTCTTAATGCGAGACTTGCTGCAGATTTAAGTAAAACAAATGAACTTGTTTTATAAAACCCAGTATTAAACAATTATTTGTAACGGTGTGTGTTTTACATATTAAGATGCGATATATGACTAAAAGAGTAAGTATTAGACGCGGCAATACCAGTGTGATTAATAAGTGAAGAACGTGTTAACTGTTATGGCTGTACTGATAAATATGTAATAATGACTTTGTTACGTGCAACAAAGAAGGCAAAACGCAGAATCCGATACCGAACAAACTTCGAACTCGGAACCAGTAACATTTTACATTCTCTCTTGTCTTGTGCAAAAAAATGTTTTAAACAATTACTGCGCTGTGGAGGATTCCGCTAGAGATAATTTTACCATTTTTATTTCTCAGTAATGAAGTGCCTGTCCCGAGGGTCCAAAGAAAATTAATTTAAGCAATAAACGTCGCGGACAATCATGCACTTTTTGGCATAATAAACGCATGTCCCCACACACAATGTTCTTGTATTGTGTTTTGATAGAGTACCATGATTCTTTTTGTAACGTTAGTTACATTTTAAGACAGAATTATCTTTAATTTGAATGTCAGTTACATCTTAAGACAAAATAATTAAAGCTAATTCTCTTGTATTGGAATAATCGTTTGCGATTTACGCCATCAGTTGGCCGTTTTAAGAAAGTGGTTTTCGTTAATAAAGTATAATTTTATTTGTCCCTAATTCATTCAGTCATCAATTTATTCAGCTCTTTTTTAATCCATTCACTCACTCACACGATACTTAATTTATTTATTCATTAATCCTCGTCCCACGTTTCATTTGGGGTGTACCGGTTGTTCTTTTGCATTTCTGAGGACAATATAAATTTGTATCAACCTCTCGTAATGCTAACGTAAGTGCCCTGAATTACATAGGCTATGCAGATTTCTTCTAGAAAATAATTGTTGCCACTATATATTCTAATTAATCAATCAACGTGGACTACGACGAACTAGAAAATAGTGTTTTCTGTCGACTAATTAATTCAGCAATTATGGTGAAGGAACACATTCCAAATGTTAAGAAATTTGCTATGAAGTTCATTTGAGGTTGATCACTGCACCAAATGTTTGCTTAATGAGTACGTGTTCACGGGAAATAAAAACAGCAGCAATTGAAGTAAGCTTGTGTGAAGTGTGTTGAACAAAATGGAAAAACATTGATAGTATCAATCTTCCAACCGTGCTTTACGCCCGTCATTAACGTTTTATTAAGCGATAATGATTTTGGCTTGAGCACCGGTTTAAGTCATAGTATTGAAGAGTCCGTTAATGCTACGTGTCCTTAATTAATGAATTATACTTTGAGTTATTTAAAAAAGATTCAAAGTTCAAATTCAACTTGAGCAAAAGTTAAAAAAAACTTATCTTAAATAACATTTAATCGATACTTACCCTTGCAAAGTGTGTGTACTGATATTTTGCATCTAAGCTTTCCTTCCAGCGTTCAAAGAAACGTGTCACGAGAAGCGGCTTATTCGGGCGTTACTGTCCGAATATGAATCTCGGGGCCGGTTGGGGCGGCCTATCGACCAGGAGAACCACACGCTGGACGTCTTCTTCGGCCTCACGCTTATACAGATACTGGACCTTGATGAGAGAAACCAGGTGCTCGCCACTAACGTTTGGACATCATATGTTAGTACTCTTTACTGTAACACTTGAGTATACAAACATTTCCAACATATAAAATAAAATAAAAAAATTATATGATGGCTTTGACTACTGATTGTGTGATCGCTTTCAAAGAACCAGGTTTAGACTGGTTAACCGATCTTTTCTTGTATTTGTTTATGTATGCGATGATGGCAGTCTCAGTAAAATAAACGTTCTGGAGCAATGTATACAGATTGGATAATTTACAAGGGGAGTTCAAATATTGTCCTGTCCACGTAAGTTCAATGGCACAAGACGATTCGCTCACGGGATGTGAGTGGTAGCAATTATGAAGATGCTGCTGCTTACGCGAACGCTACTGGAAGTGGTTAAGCTATTTATAAGTGGGAAGATCAGAAGATGTATGAGTTCTTTATAATGCTATATTGATAATGAGTCTTACCTGAAATAGTATCAATAGTTATGCTGTTTTTAAGTTAAATAGTACATGGGACAAGCTTTTTGGTGGTAATATTTGATACTACTATATGGATAGTTTTTAAGGACAATGATCTTTATTATGTTTTTATGTTACCATAAACGAACCCGGATAGTAATACACTCTAAGTATGCATTATTTGATCTTAACAATATCGTATTTCCCTCCGAGGTTTACCAGGAACAGAGTAGTAGAGCCATAAAAACAAAAAAGTCTCGTCGAGGCTAATCACTTAGTATCCGCTATATTCCATTGTGAATGAAGTGATGTTTTCTGACGGAAAAGCAAACGTACACACTAGGAAACAGAATAACCTAACGACGTACGAACGAATGTTTTCGTAAATAATTGTTTAGCTCTCTTAAGCGCTGCAGTTCGTTAAGTGTGTTCAGATGTTGGTTTTGCTCGTTGTCCTTATTTTTTAATAGATATTACGTGACCATTAGATGTACTATCGCTTTGTAATTAATTATCCGGTGATTAATCCACTACGACAATAATGTCGTAATATGTTTGAAAGCAGATCAACCGTCTATATTTCCAATCGACTCGCATAATTGTCTTATTGCATGCATGGCACGACCGGTATTTGAGTTGGGATCCCGAGCTGTTCGGTAACATCAGTAAGGTTCGAGTCCAAGACACCGCAGTGTGGATCCCGGACATCAAATTTTACAACTAGTAAGCGTACGATTATAGTGACAACATTGTTATCAAACAGTACAACTAATAAGTGAACGATTATAGTGACAACATTTCTATCAAACAGTACAACTAGTTAGTGTAAGAGTATAGTGACAACATAGTTATGAAACAGTACAACCAGTAAGTGTAAGATTATAGTGACAACATTATTATCAAGCAGTACAACTAGTGAGTGTACGATTATAGTGACAACATTGGTATCAAACAGTACAACTAATAAGTGTACGATTATAGTGACAACATTGTTATCAAACAGTACAACTTAAAAGTGTACGATTATAGTGACAACATTGTTATCAAACAGTACAACTTATAAGTGTACGATTACTGTGAAAACATAGTTATCAAACGGTACATCTTATAAGTGTACGATTATAGTGACAACATTGTTATCAAACAGTACAACTAATAAGTGTACGATTATAGTGACAACATTGTTATCAAACAGTACAACTTATAAGTGTACGATTATAGTGACACCATTGTTATCAAACAGTACAACTAATAAGTGTACGATTATTGTGAAAACATAGTTATCAAACAGTACAACTAGTAAGTGTACGATATTATGTTTTTTGTTATAATCCAATATTCTTTAATCCCATGATGACTTTATATTTTCGCTTATAACTCTACATTTCCTAGATTAAGAACTTTCAAAATATTTTATTATTAAAACACTTTTAACGATGATAATCTAAAGATGAAAGTCGATCAACTGTGAAAGTCTGAGCGAAAATTTAGATTCCTTTATCATAAGTTATCAAATTGTGATCTCTTTATGATAAAACCATGCCGAGATTCTCCTATAAATCACCACTGTTGATTAAGATAACACCTGTGAATACACCTGGAAATACACCTAAATAACTCACATTTACAAACGATGCATTAATAGTAGCATTAATATCGAATCTCGACCTTCCGTATTTATTTTTCTAAAGACAATGTCATCACCAACTACGTGAACAACTACAACAACAAAACAAGAACATCAACAACAACTACTACTACCACTGTTACTACTACTTCTACTACTACTCCTTCTCCAACTACTACTACTACTACTATTTCTCCAACTACTACTTATTCTACTACTTTTCCAACTACTACTACTACGACTACTCCAACTACTACTACTACTACTACTACTACTACTACTACTACTACTACTACTACTACTACTACTACTACTACTACTACTACTACTACTACTACTACTACTACTACTACTACTACNAGTAGTAGTAGTAGTAGTAGTAGTAGTAGTAGTAGTAGTAGTAGTAGTAGTAGTAGTAGTAGTAGTAGTAGTAGTAGTAGTAGTAGTAGTAGTAGTAGTAGTAGTAGTAGTAGTAGTAGTAGTAGTAGTAGTAGTAGTAGTAGTAGTAGTAGTAGTAGTAGTAGTAGTAGTAGTAGTAGTAGTAGTAGTAGTAGTAGTAGTAGTAGTAGTAGTAGTAGTAGTAGTAGTAGTAGTAGTAGTAGTAGTAGTAGTAGTAGTAGTAGTAGTAGTAGTAGTAGTAGTAGTAGTAGTAGTAGTAGTAGTAGTAGTAGTAGTAGTAGTAGTAGTAGTAGTAGTAGTAGTAGTAGTAGTAGTAGTAGTAGTAGTAGTAGTAGTAGTAGTAGTAGTAGTAGTAGTAGTAGTAGTAGTAGTAGTAGTAGTAGTAGTAGTAGTAGTAGTAGTAGTAGTAGTAGTAGTAGTAGTAGTAGTAGTAGTAGTAGTAGTAGTAGTAGTAGTAGTAGTAGTAGTAGTAGTAGTAGTAGTAGTAGTAGTAGTAGTAGTAGTAGTAGTAGTAGTAGTAGTAGTAGTAGTAGTAGTAGTAGTAGTAGTAGTAGTAGTAGTAGTAGTAGTAGTAGTAGTAGTAGTAGTAGTAGTAGTAGTAGTAGTAGTAGTAGTAGTAGTAGTAGTAGTAGTAGTAGTAGTAGTAGTAGTAGTAGTAGTAGTAGTAGTAGTAGTAGTAGTAGTAGTAGTAGTAGTAGTAGTAGTAGTAGTAGTAGTAGTAGTAGTAGTAGTAGTAGTAGTAGTAGTAGTAGTAGTAGTAGTAGTAGTAGTAGTAGTAGTAGTAGTAGTAGTAGTAGTAGTAGTAGTAGTAGTAGTAGTAGTAGTAGTAGTAGTAGTAGTAGTAGTAGTAGTAGTAGTAGTAGTAGTAGTAGTAGTAGTAGTAGTAGTAGTAGTAGTAGTAGTAGTAGTAGTAGTAGTAGTAGTAGTAGTAGTAGTAGTAGTAGTAGTAGTAGTAGTAGTAGTAGTAGTAGTAGTAGTAGTAGTAGTAGTAGTAGTAGTAGTAGTAGTAGTAGTAGTAGTAGTAGTAGTAGTAGTAGTAGTAGTAGTAGTAGTAGTAGTAGTAGTAGTAGTAGTAGTAGTAGTAGTAGTAGTAGTAGTAGTAGTAGTAGTAGTAGTAGTAGTAGTAGTAGTAGTAGTAGTAGTAGTAGTAGTAGTAGTAGTAGTAGTAGTAGTAGTAGTAGTAGTAGTAGTAGTAGTAGTAGTAGTAGTAGTAGTAGTAGTAGTAGTAGTAGTAGTAGTAGTAGTAGTAGTAGTAGTAGTAGTAGTAGTAGTAGTAGTAGTAGTAGTAGTAGTAGTAGTAGTAGTAGTAGTAGTAGTAGTAGTAGTAGTAGTAGTAGTAGTAGTAGTAGTAGTAGTAGTAGTAGTAGTAGTAGTAGTAGTAGTAGTAGTAGTAGTAGTAGTAGTAGTAGTAGTAGTAGTAGTAGTAGTAGTAGTAGTAGTAGTAGTAGTAGTAGTAGTAGTAGTAGTAGTAGTAGTAGTAGTAGTAGTAGTAGTAGTAGTAGTAGTAGTAGTAGTAGTAGTAGTAGTAGTAGTAGTAGTAGTAGTAGTAGTAGTAGTAGTAGTAGTAGTAGTAGTAGTAGTAGTAGTAGTAGTAGTAGTAGTAGTAGTAGTAGTAGTAGTAGTAGTAGTAGTAGTAGTAGTAGTAGTAGTAGTAGTAGTAGTAGTAGTAGTAGTAGTAGTAGTAGTAGTAGTAGTAGTAGTAGTAGTAGTAGTAGTAGTAGTAGTAGTAGTAGTAGTAGTAGTAGTAGTAGTAGTAGTAGTAGTAGTAGTAGTAGTAGTAGTAGTAGTAGTAGTAGTAGTAGTAGTAGTAGTAGTAGTAGTAGTAGTAGTAGTAGTAGTAGTAGTAGTAGTAGTAGTAGTAGTAGTAGTAGTAGTAGTAGTAGTAGTAGTAGTAGTAGTAGTAGTAGTAGTAGTAGTAGTAGTAGTAGTAGTAGTAGTAGTAGTAGTAGTAGTAGTAGTAGTAGTAGTAGTAGTAGTAGTAGTAGTAGTAGTAGTAGTAGTAGTAGTAGTAGTAGTAGTAGTAGTAGTAGTAGTAGTAGTAGTAGTAGTAGTAGTAGTAGTAGTAGTAGTAGTAGTAGTAGTAGTAGTAGTAGTAGTAGTAGTAGTAGTAGTAGTAGTAGTAGTAGTAGTAGTAGTAGTAGTAGTAGTAGTAGTAGTAGTAGTAGTAGTAGTAGTAGTAGTAGTAGTAGTAGTAGTAGTAGTAGTAGTAGTAGTAGTAGTAGTAGTAGTAGTAGTAGTAGTAGTAGTAGTAGTAGTAGTAGTAGTAGTAGTAGTAGTAGTAGTAGTAGTAGTAGTAGTAGTAGTAGTAGTAGTAGTAGTAGTAGTAGTAGTAGTAGTAGTAGTAGTAGTAGTAGTAGTAGTAGTAGTAGTAGTAGTAGTAGTAGTAGTAGTAGTAGTAGTAGTAGTAGTAGTAGTAGTAGTAGTAGTAGTAGTAGTAGTAGTAGTAGTAGTAGTAGTAGTAGTAGTAGTAGTAGTAGTAGTAGTAGTAGTAGTAGTAGTAGTAGTAGTAGTAGTAGTAGTAGTAGTAGTAGTAGTAGTAGTAGTAGTAGTAGTAGTAGTAGTAGTAGTAGTAGTAGTAGTAGTAGTAGTAGTAGTAGTAGTAGTAGTAGTAGTAGTAGTAGTAGTAGTAGTAGTAGTAGTAGTAGTAGTAGTAGTAGTAGTAGTAGTAGTAGTAGTAGTAGTAGTAGTAGTAGTAGTAGTAGTAGTAGTAGTAGTAGTAGTAGTAGTAGTAGTAGTAGTAGTAGTAGTAGTAGTAGTAGTAGTAGTAGTAGTAGTAGTAGTAGTAGTAGTAGTAGTAGTAGTAGTAGTAGTAGTAGTAGTAGTAGTAGTAGTAGTAGTAGTAGTAGTAGTAGTAGTAGTAGTAGTAGTAGTAGTAGTAGTAGTAGTAGTAGTAGTAGTAGTAGTAGTAGTAGTAGTAGTAGTAGTAGTAGTAGTAGTAGTAGTAGTAGTAGTAGTAGTAGTAGTAGTAGTAGTAGTAGTAGTAGTAGTAGTAGTAGTAGTAGTAGTAGTAGTAGTAGTAGTAGTAGTAGTAGTAGTAGTAGTAGTAGTAGTAGTAGTAGTAGTAGTAGTAGTAGTAGTAGTAGTAGTAGTAGTAGTAGTAGTAGTAGTAGTAGTAGTAGTAGTAGTAGTAGTAGTAGTAGTAGTAGTAGTAGTAGTAGTAGTAGTAGTAGTAGTAGTAGTAGTAGTAGTAGTAGTAGTAGTAGTAGTAGTAGTAGTAGTAGTAGTAGTAGTAGTAGTAGTAGTAGTAGTAGTAGTAGTAGTAGTAGTAGTAGTAGTAGTAGTAGTAGTAGTAGTAGTAGTAGTAGTAGTAGTAGTAGTAGTAGTAGTAGTAGTAGTAGTAGTAGTAGTAGTAGTAGTAGTAGTAGTAGTAGTAGTAGTAGTAGTAGTAGTAGTAGTAGTAGTAGTAGTAGTAGTAGTAGTAGTAGTAGTAGTAGTAGTAGTAGTAGTAGTAGTAGTAGTAGTAGTAGTAGTAGTAGTAGTAGTAGTAGTAGTAGTAGTAGTAGTAGTAGTAGTAGTAGTAGTGGTAGTAGTAGTAGTAGTAGTAGTAGTAGTAGTAGAAGTAGTAGTAGAAGTAGTAGTAGTAGTAGTAGTAGTAGTAGTAGTAGTAGTAGAAGTAGTAGTAGTAGTAGTCGTAGAAGTAGTAGTAGTTTTTTTTTTATAACGTTTATCTTCTGTGGGTATATATGTTGTATGTTCCACGAGGACTTATAACTACACGTGGAAGTCATATTGTTTCAGAAAAATGTCAATTAAGCCACGAAGCAAACTCAATTATCAATACGCTTACACATCAAGTTCTTTACATGCTACAATATTGATGGACTTCGTTTATTAAACATCAAATGCAGTATGTGTACACAAATCAAAGTATTACATTTTGTAAAGTGCTATCTGTCTTAACCGACTAGATTGTACTAACGAAATCTTATTTATCAATTGTCTAAGCAGCTTTAAACAAAATTCAATCAGTTTATATATGCGGATAACGTGTGTTGTTCAGCTTTTAGAAACTTTTGTAACAACACTTGCTTTCGACAGTTAAAATAACGGACATGTTTATAATCATGCGTTTGTAAATACATTACCTTCTCTACGACATGGCAAATGTGCGTTATATAATACATATATTTTGTAGTATTTATTTTTAAATAGGACAAACGTGTTTCTTGTTTCATATTCACCGTTTGTTCCGTCAGCAATAATCATAATTGACTTCATGCTAAATGCTCTTTACACAATAATTGTATAATTGTGTAAAGAGCATTTACCTATGATGGGAAAACGAAATTCCGCTTTCAAAGAAAGATGTATAGTATTTAATGATTATATGCTTTTTTCACACTTTGTTAAAATTTGTACAACTTATTTGTTCTATAAACGTACTTTATAATTAGTATAATTTGATTGTGTTCTCTTTATGTACAGAAAACCAGTACTTCTTGCTCAGTCATGGGTCTGTTGGCCGTTCTGTTGTTTGAAACCTCTCGTTCCATTTTGTCGAATTCGCCGGTATGTTCACCTAAAATAAAAACGCCAATTATAACTCAACTAAGTAGCATTGACCTAACATGAATACACCAAGCATTGATAATTAAAAAAAAAAAACTTATCTTCTTATGAAGTATAACTATCAATAAAGACATAAAATAACTTTTTGTAAAGATTAAAATTATTGTATAATACGCCTGTGAGTGTTTCCACTTTGTAACTTTGGTGCAAATTGTTTATGTATGTATGCATATCTCTTAATATAGCGCCTGGCCATCTTAGTGTATTGCGTTCTGCGTAACTAGGAACGAATTGTCGTTGGCCTTTATCATTCACATATGTTGCATCTTTACTAATATACATTTATAGAAATACCTATATCAACCTGTTATCACTAAAATTAATGGAATTCATGCAAACGATATTGACAAGAATGATAAATAATCCAAATAATCAATTGCATTATATTATATTGGCTTTGACAACGCGCTTTGAAGTGGTACTTCACAATTAATATTTTAATCATAATATATGAAAATATTTTTAAATACTTATTCATTTCCTGGCATTTGTTTTGTATACTTAAAAATTACACCTTTTCGTTAATAACAAAGCTTTAGTTCGTATATATCTACTGTATATGGTATACCTTGATTAATCTACATAATACAGGTTTAAGTATTACATTGAGAACAAAATGACTTAAAAACGACCATTTAATAGATATTCCCTTACCTCGTTGGATTTTGGGCAGTTATCTTAATTTTGTCTATAGACTGACATTATTTTGATTGTGTTAATCACAATTAAAAAAGCCCGAGTTTTATATAGAGATCTACTTAAAAGGGAAAATCTCGGACATTTAAAATTGTATTTTACACTTTTAACAGTTAAATACGGACTATATCGCAACAAAGCAAACACACATAAATTTAATTATAATGATAACACAACATATGGACAGTTGTTTAATTTGTATTATATAATTATTGGAAATAGCAAACCTATAGCATCCACGAAGAGATTAATCCGGTTCCGAGAGAACATCGACTCAAATCACTTACTTCATTACCCGATGAAATATATTTTACACACTATACGTATCAATTTAAAATATAATAATCAACCAAAACAGTCCTTTACCTTGTGGACGATATACCAGAGACGTTTTATCAATGTTCTATTTGTCAGGTCATTGCAGATGACACGTCCTCAAACTTAAACCGTTCATGCAAATTTGCGCGAGCGATACTCTCTGATACAGTCATCGAACGAAGTGCCCGCATGATTATAATTATGCATAAGATTACACATTATTTCTGGGGAAACAGAGATCGTTATGTTTTATAATCAACCCAAAACGTGCATGTGGACAAAACACATGTATGTGTTCGTTTCATTTTTGCGGTGTATTAAAATATGTAAAATAAATACACAACAGTTAAATATGCAGCACTTCCAAGGGACTAAAATTATAAAACATTTGGTAATGGTCACGAATAGTACGATACAAATACAAATGACTTATCGCAGCTTATTACGTTCTTTCCATACAACATACATTTTAGTGATAATAAAGCTTTACAATGTAACACAAACTCAACAAATAGACGATATTCCTATTTTATATTCGTTAACTTTTTTTTAATAATGTAATACATATGTGGGAGCAAAATATAAAGACTATTAGATTAGTATTGAATATATATACGTTTATTTAGCGGGTTTAAGACAACTCTCAAACAACGAGCTGTGGCTAAAACTTAAGTGGTATTCCTTTATTCCAACATTTGTGTTCTTTTCTTGATTTGTGCCGTAAGTATACACAAAAATGATTGTTGAACTCAACGCAACTGAGGTCATGTGAATAACAAAATTCCGTCTCTAGTGTTAATTGATATTTCGACATTTTTAATACATCGACTTCCTCATAAGGTAGGATGTTATTACGATAATGCTGGTCTGATGGTGGGATAGAATATTTTTGCAAATCTCTCTTTTGTCGTAAAATATACATTCTGGTGAGAACACTCCAAGTCTGTCCAGAGCTATATTTTTGTCTATGAAAGCCTTGCTCAGCTCACAGCTTTCCCCTATATCTAGAGATCGCCCCCTATCCGCTACTTCGGGACTCGCTGCATCCTATATTTGTCCAAAGTGTGACAGTCCTGGTCATATTGAGCATAATGTAATACTAATGTTAGTGAATTCACCTGTTATTGCAATTATTTGACTTTTAACTCTGAGAGTGCTGTTTTATTCGTTAAATGTTGGATATGTAAAATTACATATTCGATTATATATTGAATACTGGTACCAACGTGTGGTTACTAATATTTTCTAAGTGCATTAACTGAAGGTCGGTAAGATACGGTGGCACTAAGGTGACATCACCGCTTCAAATATTTTTTGGAGCAGAGAACAAAAGTTCTGTTTTTCCCGTCTTTTTGTTTTGGGGG
>VMBQ01003976.1:0-61182 GCA_007657795.1 Dreissena rostriformis
TCAATACATGCCAAAATCTAGTGGACAGTCCCTTTAACAGTGGCCTATTAAACTTAAAAATAGTTTTTGTATAGGCACTGAATTTGATACTATTCACTCCCTCTAGCACTGAGTTCCAAATGCCTTAATTTCATAAAGTTATGAAATTTAATACCAATACCAGTATATACTTTCAAACCAACAATTCAATAAGACTAATCTTTTGTTTGGTTAAGCACACATAAAGAAGTTTTACTCCACCTGTGTTTCATTGGTAATACATTGTAAATTATAAAAGAGGTAATTTGCTTATTATTACTCCTCCCTTATTCATGCTGTTGTTATGTCGTTTGTTGTTTTCTCTGTTCTAAAATGTTATGTGTTCAAAAGTCTTGCGTGGCATACCAAAACATTTTGATAAGCTGTAATTTGTCAGAGTTTTCAAAGGCCATCAGTTTGTGTGAATTATGTAGAGCCACTTCGAGTGACGAGTGACGAACGAGAAGTTGCAAAGTGCCTGCACTTAGGATTTTAATGGAGGAAATAGGCTGCTTCACAAAAGCGTCAAAGCACATTACTAGTATCACATGCATGTTACTAAACTCTAAATCTTTTTCGCGGATGAAATCCAAAGGATCCAGTTTACTTTTTTCATAGTTATCAACTAAAGAACATTAATATTGGTAGTAATGCCAATTACCTTCAATGCTTGTTAGTTCTTGATATTAACATCCGAGCCCAATCACTCAAAACTTTTTAAGGCTTATTAAGCTACATTTACTTTTGTTTTAAAAAAAATAAGCAATTTTATTCAGTATTTATTGTTATAATGAAGTAATTTAAAAATATTTGATAAAATAAGTGGCTTATATTATTAACTTTATTTATATCAAAAGTTAATAGGCTGTACAGTGTAATTGGCTGCTAAAAGTTGTGAGTAACCTGATCCTGTACAGTGTAATTGGCTGCTAAAGTTGTGAGTAACCTGATCCAGTAGTGTTATATTTTTCCTCCAAAAATATAAAATTATTGTAAATTTTTTAACAAGTTCCTTCACAAATATTGCACTGATCAATATTTTTCACAATTAAAGTATCAATAAAGGTATGCGGTAAAAATGCCAGATGTAAAAATGCCAGAGGCAAAGTGGTAAAAATGCCATAGGTAAAAATGCCAGATGTTATACAGTTAAACAGTTTTGAGCAATATTTTTTAAGGATATTGAGTATTGTACGGAAACATTTGGAGTCGATAATATATAGATTTTTTAGACAGTAAATTTTTATACATAATTTCTAACTGCATTTTTTTCTGTATCGATTACGGATTTTAAAAATTCACTTAACTTTGTAAAAACAGAAAGAGCTTTCTCTTACATCATACATTCTCACAAAAGTCATATATTTGTAAAAAATGCATAAACATATTGTTGGTGTTATTTTGATGCATGTTGTTGTGTATTTATTATTATTGTTGTTTGACGTTTAGCTGTATATGCTTTAAATGCAAATAAACTTGCTGTTCTGTTCTGTTAACTAATTGGGATTTATTGTGCTCCAATCNAAAAAAACACGGAATTTAAGGGAATAATAATGATTTATAACAAAACACAAGTCATAGTTATTCTTCAGCAATTCATTATAATTTTAGTTTGTCATGTGTTGTAATTGTTAACAAAGAAATAGTCTCAAACACACCAGAGATATGAAAGATTATGTATGCATCAATGTAAAAGGTCTATCAAATGAACATTATTTACATGAGCTCTGGTAACGGTCCTTTATAATTGAATAGCTTAACTCAGTTTATTATAAGTGCCAGTAATTGTTTTCGATTAACCAGTCTAGCTGGGAGTGTTCAAGCAGTCAATGAGTGACTTCCGCTCTTTTGCGAAAACCTTTATCGCAATGAATCAGACGACTGTCTAATTTCCGGTAGATTAAGAGCTTAACTCTTCAACGCTTACAAGTGGTGCATTCAAGTACGTATTTGTGTAAACCTGTTATAGCAGGATTTTGGGTGAAAGCCAATACGAAAGATTTCAAAGCTTAGCGTCTGGGATAACACAGATAAACAGCCACGTTGCTAAGCAACATGTAACGCTTCACTAACCTCTCGCCGAAACTACGCAGTTATGTGGTGATTAATGACTTGGACCGTAGCCAATATAGCACGTGGTCTTTATCACGTGGCTTGACTCTATAAATATACGCACAATTAGGCGCAGCGAGAGTTAACAGGCCGTAGTGTAAAGAAAAACGTTAAAGCGTACTGAAGTACTGAAGATTCAGAAGTTAGTCTAAATGATTGTAGAGCATTTTTATATTTAAACAGAGGGTTTAAATAACAAAAGCTCTAGAGAGGAATAAGTGTTGTGGAGTATCATACACTTGCTATTTCATGTTTACAATTTTATAAGGATCGAAATGTAAGTGTGAATATTTGTTTTTGTGACTTAATGCATGTAAGCTATTTTTGTTTCTTGAATATATTATGATTGCATCTGTTAAAGCGGGACTGTACGATTTTTACATGTGTTAAATTTTAATATATTGATTAAATTATGTTACGATGACACAAAATAGGCAATAAAAATTATACTTTGAAGACGAATTTCATAAAATGCAGCAAAGACAAGTTAGCGCTGGTTAAAGCCGATGCCGACACTTTTACTCGTATTGGTAAGGAAACAAAATTGTGTCTTTGTGTCGTATGAACGAATCTGCACTAAAACTAAATTTAGATTCACATTGTACATGTATTATATATATGCTGGCTTATTTGACTTCCAGTCATTTAAGATTTCAGATTTAAATATCTGGCTTATTTCGCATTTTTCGACACATGTTCTTCTTAACTTTTATTTTAATTTATATTGAAATATATGTATACTAATTTTTAACACATTTTTAAAAAAATCATAAATATTTTACAAAATCGTACAGTCCCGCTTTAAGTTTATTTTTTAAATGTAAATAGATGTGATTGCATAAAATTAACTTATGTAATGGTATTAATAAACTACGTTGTTGGCTTGTGTGTTTCACATATGATATTGATAATGCCATTTAATGAGTACTTCGGAATGTGTTGTTTAGATAGAAAGATACAGTTATCAAATCACTGTTCTAATAAGATAACGATGGTCACGTTTCTAGATGGCTGATTGTAATGATATAAGTTGTACTAACATGAAATGAGAATAAAAATAAAATCATCTTGTCAACCTTCTTGTTACGCACTTTATAATAAATTTAATAATACATCGATTGTAAAATAATTATCTTTAATTCTGGCTTTGTCACCATTGAATCAGTTTCGACGAAAACTTTAAACTGCAAACATAAACGTTATATTTTTAGCCGGATTTTTTTCGAAAAAATCTCGGCTTATAGATTGATGTTGTCGGGCGGGCGGGGGGGCGGGGTGGCGGCGTGCTCGAAAATGTTAAAGTTCTTATTTCATGGTATAACTTTGGTATGCTTGGACCTAGAGTCTTCAAACTTGACATGAAGGTTGGCCAGGATTAACAGATGACCACTGGTCATTTCAAGGTCATTCATTTGAAGGTCAAGGTCACTGTGACCTTCAATATAAAAAATGTTAAAGTTGTTATAACTTTGGTATGCTTGGACCTAGAGTCTTGAAACTTGACATGAAGGTTGGCCATAACTAGTTAGTAACCACTGGTCATTTCAAGGTCATTCATTTGAAGGTCAAGGTCACTGTGACCTTGAATGTAAAAATGTTAAAGTTCTTATTTCATGGTATAACTTTGGTATGCTTGGACCTAGAGTCTTCAAACTTGACATGAAGGTTGGCCAGGATTAACAGATGACCACTGGTCATTTCAAGGTCATTCATTTGAAGGTCAAGGTCACTGTGACCTTCAATATAAAAAATGTTAAAGTTGTTATAACTTTGGTATGCTTGGACCTAGAGTCTTGAAACTTGACATGAAGGTTGGCCATAACTAGTTAGTAACCACTGGTCATTTCAAGGTCATTCATTTGAAGGTCAAGGTCACTGTGACCTTGAATGTAAAAATGTTAAAGTTCTTATTTCATGGTATAACTTTGGTATGCTTGGACCTAGAGTCTTCAAACTTGACATGAAGGTTGGCCAGGATTAACAGATGACCACTGGTCATTTCAAGGTCATTCATTTGAAGGTCAAGGTCACTGTGACCTTCAATATAAAAAATGTTAAAGTTGTTATAACTTTGGTATGCTTGGACCTAGAGTCTTGAAACTTGACATGAAGGTTGGCCATAACTAGTTAGTAACCACTGGTCATTTCAAGGTCATTCATTTGAAGGTCAAGGTCACTGTGACCTTGAATGTAAAAATGTTAAAGTTCTTATTTCATGGTATAACTTTGGTATGCTTGGACCTAGAGTCTTCAAACTTGACATGAAGGTTGGCCAGGATTAACAGATGACCACTGGTCATTTCAAGGTCATTCATTTGAAGGTCAAGGTCACTGTGACCTTCAATATAAAAAATGTTAAAGTTGTTATAACTTTGGTATGCTTGGACCTAGAGTCTTGAAACTTGACATGAAGGTTGGCCATAACTAGTTAGTAACCACTGGTCATTTCAAGGTCATTCATTTGAAGGTCAAGGTCACTGTGACCTTGAATGTAAAAATGTTAAAGTTCTTATTTCATGGTATAACTTTGGTATGCTTGGACCTAGAGTCTTCAAACTTGACATGAAGGTTGGCCAGGATTAACAGATGACCACTGGTCATTTCAAGGTCATTCATTTGAAGGTCAAGGTCACTGTGACCTTCAATATAAAAAATGTTAAAGTTGTTATAACTTTGGTATGCTTGGACCTAGAGTCTTGAAACTTGACATGAAGGTTGGCCATAACTAGTTAGTAACCACTGGTCATTTCAAGGTCATTCATTTGAAGGTCAAGGTCACTGTGACCTTGAATGTAAAAATGTTAAAGTTCTTATTTCATGGTATAACTTTGGTATGCTTGGACCTAGAGTCTTCAAACTTGACATGAAGGTTGGCCAGGATTAACAGATGACCACTGGTCATTTCAAGGTCATTCATTTGAAGGTCAAGGTCACTGTGACCTTCAATATAAAAAATGTTAAAGTTGTTATAACTTTGGTATGCTTGGACCTAGAGTCTTGAAACTTGACATGAAGGTTGGCCATAACTAGTTAGTAACCACTGGTCATTTCAAGGTCATTCATTTGAAGGTCAAGGTCACTGTGACCTTGAATGTAAAAATGTTAAAGTTCTTATTTCATGGTATAACTTTGGTATGCTTGGACCTAGAGTCTTCAAACTTGACATGAAGGTTGGCCAGGATTAACAGATGACCACTGGTCATTTCAAGGTCATTCATTTGAAGGTCAAGGTCACTGTGACCTTCAATATAAAAAATGTTAAAGTTGTTATAACTTTGGTATGCTTGGACCTAGAGTCTTGAAACTTGACATGAAGGTTGGCCATAACTAGTTAGTAACCACTGGTCATTTCAAGGTCATTCATTTGAAGGTCAAGGTCACTGTGACCTTGAATGTAAAAATGTNTTCAAATTGTATTCATCCGATCTTCACCAAACTTGGTCAGCAGTTGCATCTAGTTGATATCTAGGCCAAGTTCGAATATGGGTCATGCCGGGTCAAAAACTAGGTCATAGGGTCAATAAGTGCATTTTCAAAGGGGCCACTTTGTCCGGACTCTATTTCAAATTGTATTCATCCGATCTTCACCAAACTTGGTCAGCAGTTGCATCTAGTTGATATATAGGCCAAGTTCGAATATGGGTCATGCCGGGTCAAAAACTAGGTCATAGGGTCAATTAGTGCATTTTCAACGGCGCCACTTTGTCCGGACTCTAATTCAAATAGTTTTCATCCGATCTTCACCAAACTTGCTCAGAAGTTGAGTCTAGACAATATCTAGGCCAAGTTGGAATATGGGTCATGCCGGGTCAAAAACTAGGTCATGGGGTCACTTAGTGCATTTCAAGGATTTCATGGTGTCCGCTCTCTAAATGAAGTAGTTTTCACCCGATCTTCACCAAATTTGGTCAAAAGTTGTGTCTATATGATATGTAGGTCAGGTTTAAATATGGGTCATGCCGGGTCAAAAACTAGGTCACGAGGTTACTTAGTGCATTTCAAGCATTTAGCATGGTGTCCGCTCTCTAATTGAAGTAGTTTTCATCTGATCTTCACCTAATTTGGTTACAAGTTGTGTCTAGATGATATGTAGGTCAAGTTCGAATATGGGTCATGCCCGGTCAAAAACGAGGTCACATGGTGCATTTAAAGCATTTAGCATGGTGTCCGCTCTCTAATTGAAGTAGTTTTCATCTGATCTTCACCAAATTTAGTCAGATGTTACATCTAAATGATATCTAGGTCAAGTTCAAATATGGGTCATGCCAAGTCAATAACTAGGTCTTGAGGTCACTTAGTGCATTTCAAGCATTGAGCATGGTGTCCAAAACCTTCGAACGGGCGTATCTTGTGACAGTTTGGCACTCTTGTTTTTTCTTGTTACTACAAAAAATAGCTAAGACTATTAAAAAATAAAAGATTTGTAAGTAAACATATTTAATGGCATGGGCAAAAAAATGCTAACAACTGTGAACAAGTCCCCTTAAGCGTGAATACCGCTTTTCATAGATTATTTAGCAAAAACCCTTGTATTACCGACACATAGTTGTAACAAGGTCTTTGATTCAAAAGCATGCAAAAGCGTGGTGTAGTTGTAGCGAGTTAGCTTTTGCTTGTATAGGCTCCGGACCTGATCGCCGGAGAAGGCACTGTTTCTCTTGTTATTTGAGTTGTTGAGTTTAAAACCAATTGATCGATTGACTTGAAACTTCACATGTGAATTGGCATTGGACAGTTGATGACCCCTATTAAAATTGGGGTCACTAGGGCAAAGATCAAGATCACTGTCACAATAAGTGTGAACATCAAGGCCCTGTTTTGGGGGAGTATGTCTCCGACCGCTTGTAAAAACTTGTGTAAAAAGTGAACGTGCGTGTAGTGCGTGTACATTTCAATTTTCAAGTTTACAAATATAATACAAATATGTTATTTTAGAGATGTATTAATTATTTTTTTAATTGAAACATTACACATTTTTTTGCTGTTTTACGTCATTAATTGCACAAAAGGATAATGCGTAAATTCTAAGTTCTAACTTGATTTATAAATACCTATACATTTCCGTTTTCAAATGTAAAGATGTGTTTTGACATGGTGGGTGTTATCATTAAAATATTGGCCTGTGTTTATCTGTTCATCTGGTGGAGATGTGGAAGTTTATCATTTGTTTCAATGTAAATGCTACAGCGAGCACAGGTTTAGCTGAACTGATTTGACCGGCGTAGCATGAATACGTAGTCTAAATATAAATCTTGTTGAAAGGGAGTAATTTATAAGCTGATATCATAATAAAGCAAACATTGCAACTCCGGAAACTATATAAGGAGATACACTTCGTATCCTCAACTTGAGACGGTAAATGCAAAGCATTTCATGCGTTCAGGCAATAAACAAGACTGCTGCAGCAGCTTTGTTTACATCACAGCACCTGGATCGACGGTTACTTCAGATTCCATTTTTATGCCCCCCCCCTTTGAAGTAGAGGGGGTATATTGTTTTGCTGGATGAAGGTCGGTCGGTCTGCCGGTCTGTGTGTCTGTCTGTAGACCAGTTCGTTTTTTTATCAATAACTTTTGAACGGATTTACCGATTGGCTTGATACTCACATGTGCATTGGCCTTGGAGAGTAGATGAACCATATTGAAATTGGGTCCACTAGGTCAAAGGTCAAGGTCGCTGTCACAGTAAGTGTGAAAATCGTTTCCGATATTTAACTCGTCAACCAATTGACCGATTGACTTGATACTTCACATGTGCATTTGCCTTGGACAGTAGATGACCCTTATTGAAATTGGGGTACTAGGTCAAAGGTCAAGGTCACTTACGATAATTGTGAAAATCGTTTCCGATCAATAACTCGTCAACCAATCGACCGATTGACTTGATACTTGACATGTGCATTGGCCATGGACAGTAAGTGACCCCTATTGAAATTGGGGTCACACGGTTTAAGGTCAAGGTCACTGTCACAATAAATGTGAAAATTAAGGCCCTGTTTTGGGGGCATATGTCTCCGACCGCGGAACTCTTGTTTCAATTGCTTTGATGTCGCATGCTTTTAATAACATAATAGTGAATGTTATACACTGGCAATTTTAATGCCCCCGGTAGGGTGGCATATAGCAGTTGAACTGTCAGTCCGTCTGTCTGTGCGTCCGTCCGAAAACTAACATTGGCCATAACTTTTGCAATATTGAAGGTAGCAACTTGATATTTGGCATGCATGTGTATCTCACGGAGCTGCACATTTTGAGTGCTGAAAGGTCAACGTCAAGGTCATCCTTCAAGGTAAAAAAAAATGCAAGGGAAGTAACAAGCTTTAAAGGGAGATAATTTATATTTATCATTTTGGCAGGTACAGATCATTTTCACAAGGGAAGTAATAATTTTTAAAGGGATATAATAATAATTAAAAAAAATCAAAGCGGCGCAGTACGGGTCATTGTGTTTCTGACAAACACATCTCTTGGTAATTGTGTAATGGATTGCATTTTAAGTAAATTTCAGTTTAATGAAAATTAAAACAAAATGTTGCAAAAAAAAACTGCTAGTATTGGTAAAAAGGCTTCTCCCACTTCCTTTTATACAAAATAACCAGGTGTGAAACCAAACGTGCGATAGAACATGTCGCCCTATAAGTGGTCTGGGTTTATCTGTTCAACTGGTGGAGTTAGGGAGATTAAAGGATTGTTGAGATGTAAATTCTACTACTAGCACAGGTTTTGCACAGCTGAATTGATCAGCATTGCAGGAATCAGTTGTCAAGATATATACCTAGTTGAAGAGTACCTTTAGTAAAGTGTTAGCCTGATAAAAGCTGCATGCTTTCATGCAGATATTAACACTCCCGTAGCATCAGCTTTCTTGACGTCATATGAATATGGTCAACCGTTACTTCACATTCAAATTTTATCTTAAAATTGTTTTGATATCGCATATTTTACCTGAACCTAGTTATTATGCTCCCCCCCCTCGGAGAAGAGGGGGTGTATTGTTTTGCTGGATGCCGGTCGGTCTGTCTGTCGGTAGACAAGTTATTTTCCGATCAATAACTTGTGAACGGATTGACCGATTGGCTTGATACTTCACATGCGCATTGGCCTTGGACAGTAGATGATCCATTTTGAAATTGGGGTCACTAGGTCAACGGTCACTGTCACAATAAGTTTGAAAATCGTTGCCGATCAATAACTCGTCAAAGAAATGACCGATCGGCTTGATACTTCACATGTGCATTGGCCTTGGACAGTAGATGATCCCTATTGAAATTGCGGTCACTAGGTCAAAGGTTACTGTCGCAATAAGTGTGAAAATAAAGGCCCTGTTGGAGGGGTGGGGGAGCATATGTCTCCGACCGCGGACCTCATGCTATCACCATTTGATAGTGCATGCAAATGTCATACAAGGAAGCAATTCTAAAATGTTGTCCTGAATAAAGCTAAGTATGTCCCCCAGTCTATACTGGGGACATATTGTTTTTGCCCTGTCCGTTTGTTGGTTTGCACAAACTTAAACATTGGCCATAACTTTTTTTAATATTGAAGATAGCAACATGATATTAGGCATGCATGTGTATCTCATGGAGCTGCACATTTTGAGTGGTAAAGGTCAAAGGTCAAATATATGGGTTATAATTGCTCAAAAGGGGACATAGTGTTTCACAAACACATCAGTTGTTTTAGTTATTTTTGTCTGATTACAAAATATTGCAAGAAAAGCCACTATTTGATAAAAGGCTCTGCCAACTTCCTCTTGTACAGACTCTTTGAATTTAAATAAAATGTGAATCCATGTTGCATCAAACTGAAATATGAATATTTTATGAATATATGATGGTCTCTCATCGATATACTAATAAACATGACATAAAATGTCATTTTCCTACGGAAGTAAATATTGCTTATGAAATTCATAAGGCCTATTGCCTTGTGACCTTTATTATTTAGTGTTCTGTTTCATCCTGATAAATTCCTTGATTGTTTCCTCGACCACCGTAATCTTACTTGTTTGTGTTCGCATTTTATGCCATTTTAACAGAGTTATTCATTTTCTCAGGGATCTTTACTGGAACGAGAGAAGACCGATGGCCAGTCAGTGGCCATTAGGGGATTTCTATCGGACGGTCCCTGATATTCCGTCGGATATAGATTTTTACCGGGACAGAACTGTGGCACGGCCATCATTTCAAGTACGAAGTCCGCCCCCACGTCGTAGAAGCAGAGAAAGGCGGTTCCGTAGTAGAAGTCCGCCGAGAGATGAGAATGAATACTACAGGAGCCAGAACAGCCGAAACTATTACAAAGAAAGTGATGAGCATTATCAGAAACAAAGTCGACAACGTTTGCGTAATGACGATAACTGGAACAGAAATATGAACCAAGATAGAAAATACCATGAAAACGATAGAAGTTCTAAAAGAAGTCCAAACCAATCATACAGAGACCAGAGACACAGAACAGAAACATACAAAGGGGACCTCAGCGATAATACAAGAGAGAAAGAGAGGTCACCAAGGTCATCAAGTAATAACTCGCACAAAACACCGGAAAACAGATCATGCAAAAATGGAGATATAATTAAATGCGGTGACCATGAAAACACTGGCGAATGTATAAGTGAACAAGATCCATTACTTTCAACCGAAGATGTTTCATCTGACGATCTGAAGGACGATATTATCAATACAGAAACTGAAGAAAGAGTAATCTTAAAACAAACTGAGATTGGTGGCGGTTTATTAATATCTGTTCAAATTGCGCAGAAGGAACCGAAACACGCTGAAAACAAAGAAAATATATGCACAGCCCACAGAGAGTCCGGCAATGAAAAAGTCGCAGAGCCTACACAGTCATGTGTACCCGTAAATGAGCAGAGACCTGGCGTAAAGAAATCTCCAGCTAAAGGTGATTTTAACATGGAAATGAAAGAACTTGATGATAAAATAAAGGCCCAAAAAGCCAAGTTACTAAAATGTTTGACAGAAAGTTTAAAAAGTAGTAGTTTAGTTCTCCCAGAAACAGCGAATGGAAATCCAAAAAATGATGACCATTCAAAAAATAAAGAAACCCGAAATAACACAGACATTCCGACACGAGTAAATGAAGACATTGTGGAGAAATTTGAAAATAATTCTGTCCTGATAAAAACCACACCAGAGTCTGAAAAGCTTGTGTCGACCATTTTAGAAAACACAAAGAAACTAAATTATGATGACAGTGTAGGACATAGTGTTATAACAAATATGTCAACCAATGGGCACATAAACGGGCTAGAAACCAATCGAACAGAGTTTTCACCATTTCAATTAAATAGAGATGGACCACAGCAAGGAAATGATACTGACACTGTCGATAGAACAAAAAGTCAGACACATCGATCAGTTGACCAGGACAACAACATGGGTAAACTAAATCAGACATTTCAGGAATTAGAAAAGGACAAAAGCATTGCCTCATGGGCTCGACTGTTGAAAAAAGCCGTATCTTCTATAGGCCAAAATGTAGTCAGTAGCAAAACCGTTGTAAGTCTCTCAAACAGTTATGCTAATGACAAACTGGTTGAGTCTTCGAGTTCACGTGTCAAAAATACAGAAATTGAACGAAGTATTTTAGTTGCTAGTACACAAGTGGAAATAGTTTGTTCAGAAAATTCGCCAAAAAGTTCTGAAAGAGAACTATATGATGAAGCAAAACCTCAGTGCGTAATGTCATCTTCAAAAGTAAATACATTGACTGATAAACACGAACAAACGGACGATAAAGATACATCGACAGTGAATGAAGAAAATAAATCGGATCACCATTTAACACTGAAAGACAGAAATGAACTGAAACTTATTGGTCAGTCGTATTCAAACTTGGAACAGCATACTAAATTTCAAACAGAAACAACCCAATTAAAACACAGTGCTGATCCTGTTGTGCAGAAAAGCCAAGTAGATGATGCTAAAACTATTTCGGGAAATGAATTAAAAAGGAAAGACTCAAAATCAAAACAACCTGAGCCAAAAGTAAAGCAGATAAATGTAGAAAATCAGAAAAGTACAGATTCCCGGAAAACTGTTCCTGAAAAGAACAGTGTAGTATCTAAAAGTGCATCTAGTGTTAACAAGTCTGATTCTACTATTAAAGATAAAGCCAAAGTCAACGGTCAGCCATTTGTTCATACAACAACAGTGAATGAAGAAAATAAAGTTGATCAGCATTCAACATTGAAAAACAAAAATGAACTGGAATTGATTGGTCATCCTTATTCAAACTTGGAAAAGCATACTAAATTTCCAACAGAAGCAACTGAACTAAAACCAAGTGCTGATCCTTTTGTGCAAAAAAGCCAGACAGAAAATGCCAAATGTAATGCTTCGGACAATAAATCAAAAAGGAACGACTCAAAATCAAAACAACCTGAGCAAGCCGAAAAAATAAAGCAGATAAATGTAGAACATTCGACCAGTTTAAAAAACGACATTGTTAGTAAAGATTCTCATAAAACGGTTCCTGTAAAGAACAGAGTAGTATCTAAAAGTTTATCTTGTGTTAACAAGTCTGATTATACGGTCAAAGATAAAGCCAAAGTCAACTGTGAGCCATTTGTAAAGAAACCTGAAGTGGTAGCAAAAAACATTTCTAGCAAAATCGTTAAGGATAATACGGGACAGTTACAACAGGTGCCTCACATCCGTCGCCATAGTGACACAAACGATAATAAAAAAAGCATTTCCATTTCAGCTGACGAAGATACCAGTGTAAAAAATTACCTTGTGAGTAAAGATTCTCAGGAAACAGTTCCCTCAAATAACAAAAATAACAATATACTATCTAAAACTGAATTTAGCGTAAACAAAGATAATTCGAAGATCAAAGATAAAGCCAAAATCAACTGCGGAACATTTGTGAAGAAACCTGAAGTGGTAGCAAAAACAAATTTTATCAAAATCGTTAAGGATAATACGGGACAGTTACCACAGCTATCTCACATTCGTCGCCTTAGCGGAACTAACGATAATGCAAAGGGCAATTCAATATCAACTGACGAAGATAAAGATCGAAAAAGACGGCTCTCTGCACCATGTGAAGTAACAAGAAAACAAGACAGTTTAAAGAAAACAGAGAAAACACCAGATGGTAAATATTTCATATTAGGTGAAAAGGAAAGTATCAAAAAAGTGGAGAAAAGGAAAGAAGCTTTTAAGAAACTGAAACATTCAGATGAAGAAAAGTCACTAAGCAAGAAATCATTAAAACATATGCAAGAAACACAGGATGAAAATTTACAACTCAGAACGATCGTTAATGAGCCCAAGTCAGTGTATGAGGGTGAAGCGATTGATAAACATGACAAACCGACAGCATATTCAGAGCTTCGGAAAAATGATAAATCTGATAATTTTCCAATTAGAAGTGAATACATTCAGGACACGTGTAATGCAAAGCGTGACATTGGAGATGAATTTGACATGGATGATTTTGAAATTATAGACTTACGTCCTTTAAAATTCGCTGAAACCACTGAAAATGCTGTAAAACCTGATATTTTGGACATGAAGAACATTAAAGAACATGTAGAAGTAAAGTACTGCGATGATCGCGTAGTTTTTAAAGGACAATCTCAAAGGAAGAAATTTATCGAAAGGTTGAAGCCTCTTGTTGACGTCTCTGATGATGAAAAGAGCTCACAAAGCGCACAACAGACTCCACACAAGCCGCTGAAGAGAAAACGAAAGCAGAAAGTGCATAGACCTATGGTGTTTAATTCTGAAGACTCGAGCGACAATGACTTACCAGAAAGTCCGTTTAAAATCACTAAGAAAGAATCCGATAATAATAACACTGATAATACGTTGAATGAGAACATTTCTATTCTTCCAGGTATAAATAAATTCATGAAAATCGACAAAGCTGTGTATGAGAAGGGATTTGATGTACGTCATGATAAGATATTAGAGAATGATGACATAATAACAACATTCGGACTTTTGAAACCTGAGTATCTATATGCGAAAACGGACATGACGGGACACGCTTTGTTGGGGAAATGCGTGAGGTGCAAATGTTGCAATCAGTTTTTTAATCCATTAGATTTCACACAACACCACGATGAAGCGTCAGTTCGTACACTTATTGCAATTGATAAGTGCTCCATGATGGACTATACATTATGTTCCAGTGATGTGTGTGAAAACGTGAGAGAAGTCTTCAAGCACTTCCAGGATTACTTTCACCAACTTAGAAGGTATTAATTAATTGCAGCTATTCATTTTTGTAAGCGAATCAGCAAGCATTGGTAGTAAAGCGGGTTTGCTTGTGCTCAGCTTGACTTTATTATTTATAAAGACTCAACCATATCTATTTATCTTGTCGATTTCTCAGATAGACACGCCGGCTCTCTGCGACACGACGTGCATTAAACCGATTCTGAAGCCACAATCCACCAAAGAACGTGTGTTGAATGTGTTGTCAGTCTTAAGTTTTAAGTTCATCGGTGATAGTATTGTCTTTATTGACACGTTTGCTTCTGCTTCTCAAGTTTTTACTCTCGGAATTAATAACATGTATGGTGTATGTTGTAGCAAACGAAGATTGAGCCAGTCGGATATACTGTCAAGTGTCACGGCCTTCTCTTCTCCGCCAGTGAGTGAACATGTGCAGGTAACTAAAATAAGGGTTCACCACTGTTTGTGTACATACGTCTGTTTTGGTTTGTATTTAATATTCGTTTTTGAGTTGTTGAACGCCGGTGTATGTATACATTTACATTTTCAGTTTCTGGATGCAACGGTTTTTAATGTTCATACTGCCTCCAGAAGTGATTCACTTTCAAACCAGTCCATTCAAGCCCTTGCTTCCGATGTGGATACCGCACCATCAGTAAAGGATATAGAGCCGAGTAATTGCTGTATAAGTGTCACTGATACGGGAAAAAATCAAAATGTGTTCTCAATAAGTCCGTCCATAGAAGCGAACTCAGTCGCTGAGCCCATTCAAAAACAATATGAAGATAAAGGTTTGACTTCACCTCCAATCTTTTATGCATCTGCGCCTCTGTTCAATCCATTGACATTGCCTTTAATGGAAAGTGAGTTTGAATTGACGCCTTCGACCCCCAGTCCTATACCAGGCAGCATACACGAAAACGTGAAAGATACCATATCTAAGGGCGAAAGTATTGCATTGGAGAAGCTAGATAGTCCTGCATCAGTTGTGTTAGAAGACAAAGATAACGTGGATGCTGATCCGACTATCGAAACTACTGATGTCAATGAGGCAGCGTCTTCTGAATCAACAGATGTCGATGAAATAGAGAAGAAAAGAAGTGAAGCCATTGACCATTTATGTAGGCTGTATGGAATAAATACACCCAACAGTAAGAAAACATACTTGGTATTTATATACATGCATTTTAAATTATGTTCAGTCTATTTATTTGACAAATCGATGAGAGCTAATGCGAATGATTCAATTGGGAAATAAGTGTATTAGTCCCCTACCTGAGCTTCAACGGAGATGGCTATATGGTTGTCAGCCGTCCGTTCGCTGGACAGTCCGCTCGTCCTTCCGCAAAACAGGATCCAGCAGTAAGTTTTTAAAAAGTGAAGAAGATGCTTTGATGAAACTTGTCATACTTGGGGAAAGGTCAACTGACTGTTACTAAAATACATCAAAATATTGTTTTAACTCGAATAGTACACAAAATCACGTACTTCAGTAGTAAAACACACATAAAAGGTGTACTACTCCCCCATCTGTTCATCAGTCTTTCTGACTCGATCTTGACGAAACTTCGTCAGAGTGTTAATCTTTTCAATATCTTTGCCTAGTTCGAATCTGGATCACGTAAAGTCGATAAAGTAGGTACTTGATCAAAGCTTTTAACATGTTTCTACTTTAAAGGCCACATTTATGACTATTTAGAATAAACATTGTCAGAATTTAATTTCTGACAATACCTAGTCAAAGTTTCTGTGTCCAAAAACTAAAGTAAAGTCACCAAGTAAAGTTTCCGCAATCTGTTTACCACGAACTCAGATGAGCGCTTCAGGACTACGATGGAACTCCATCCATATTGGCTTTTGATGATTTTATATTGTACCATACACCATGTTTTTAATGGAAATTGATATTTGATTGAGTAACATACAGTATTACCTGGTATAAGCATCAAATTAGTTTTAATAAGGAACATTACTTCATGTTATGTATGCTTAATTGGTGCTTGTATATCTGCACTCAATAGTATAATTAATTCAAAATATTCATAGATTACCATAGGACGATTTTTCGCGTAAACATAATGTTCATTCGTGTATAATACATCATGAATTTAAAATATTAAACATAAAAATTGCTAACAGAATTCTGGTCCGGTATTCGAACCAAAACCGTTCGTATAAAGGCTGTTTTGCTTCATATTTAAACCACCCGACAACTGCAACGGACGAAATCATGTATAAGGTAATTAACATGTCATAAAATGCTAATCGATAACCGCGACCACTGTGGAAGACGTGTACAATTAGGAAAATTAAAGATTCAACCACCGTGAAACTATGCATACTTTGACAGTTGAATGAAATGGACTTAAACAGTCAGGTGTATATATCAAGACGATAGAGAAGTTATGGGTAATCTTGAATCGGTATTGGTTTTCGCAATTTAAGGTCCTTGACCTTTGTATTGATTTTAATACTGTCATATACGTGACGGTGTTATACTTAAAATATCTTGTATATTATTTCAGGATACACGAATGTCGCTCTGCTGGTAACCGCCCTCCATATCGACAACACCAAGCAATATATTGAAGACCAGAACACAGCACGAGGAAACCGTGTTTAGATTAACTGTAGTGATGTGGTCAATTGTGTAATGTGTGCTCTGTTACTGTTAGGTCTGTTTTCATGTGTTCCTTGTTTATGTTTCAATTACTTGTACTCCTTTTACGGAATGTTTTCATATTTACTCATATGCAATTGAAGTAAAAAAAATAATGAAGCTTTAGTGTTTCTTAACTTGAGTCATGACTGTTAAAGAAGGTTAAGTCGACCAATATACGAGTGAATGATATAGTACACAATAAATAGAACATGGAAGTATTGTTAATCAACTGCTGATTCACAATAAACGCGATAAAAGCCACAATTGTGTGTAAAGGGAAACTAAAAACTACAGAAGATCGAAGAAGACAAAGTCAGAAAGACCCTTTGAATAGTTTGCCCACTTATCCAAGTTGCAAGTAAAAAGAAGAAGACTTCAGTGTAATTATTGTGTGTTTGAATGGATAACGTTTCACAAAAAATGCGTTATATCGTGAATGCATAATTAATATTTCTTAAATTAGATCTATAAATCTGCATTTAGCTACATATATAAATATAATTTTAAGTCGACCTTGGAACATCGTTATCTCGCCCAGAAGTCATAATCCGTCAAAGGTCCCTGTGCGGTATTATATTGTCGATATTGCGGTGATTAAGAAGCTTCAAAGCGCTACTCCGGAATCCATGTCTGCAGTTCAACTGTTGATGGAAATGTAAACTAATGACTGATCAATGCACCGAAAAAACTCACAATTATTTTGTTGTAGTTCTACACATTTGAACATTTGCTTAGGTTTGTTTTTCCAATACGAAGTAGTGGTTGTTTTTTGTGTACAGGTAACCCAACTGGGAGATTCAGGTCCCGTTGAAATCTTGAACTTTGCGATAGAAACCCATACCACAACATATATAAAGTTCCGTTACCAGTCTTCAGGGAATAGTAAATCATGCATGACGATTGTGCTGATTATCCAAAGGGATTCAATTGAAAGTATAAACATGTACTGACATACTGTGTGATGAGGTACATAATACAGGGCCAGTCACTTTTGTATCAATATGAATTGCCCTTTATTTAGTAGTATTGTGCTATGATTTAATCAATTAGCCCTTAAAGATTTTAAATTTAATTTCAAAATGATAATTATAGAAAATAATGCGAGGATGATAATGATAGAAAACAATGCGAGGAAGTGCAGAGTTAACCATATCTTTACAACGAACGGAATTATGGTCGTTATAGTCTTCAAGTCCATTCATCTTCCTCAACCATTATACAAAGTTATGTATACATATTATGTCTGGTTTATTCTGTGCACACCTACGTTTGCAGGGACTTATTTACCTCAAAATCGATATCCATTTCTCTCGAGTACCAAGCATACAAACTTGGATGTTCAAAGGCCAAAGCGATCTCCAGATGTCACATGGAAACAACATTGTCTATGGAGAAAACAGCGCTCATGTGACACGCACAAGCACATGTGACCTCGACCTATGTCCCATTGACTTCACAATCAACAGACGTCTTTTCCTCTCAAAAAAGGTTACGGATCAGCACTGACCGACCGAAGTACTTTTATTTAGCAACGTACCCACACTTATTTGAAGTTTACAGCGTATCAACTCAAACTCAAACGGTCGTAGATCAAAGCATTCAGATATCGCGCAGAAACAATCTAGTCTACGGACCAGTCTCGACCAACAAAAGCACAGGTTCTTTTAACAGGGCATAACATTAAACAATATTATAATTATACCCCCAGTACCATTGGTAATGGGGGCTATATAGGAGTCACTTTGTTGGTCTGTCCCGAAAGCTTGTCCGGGCCATAACTAATCATTTGGCACATGCGTTCACCATCATTGGACGGTGTGTCGCGCGAAAGAATTACGTCAATATCTCCAAGGTCAAGGTCACACTTTGAGGTCAAAGGTCAAAAATGGCAATAAATGAGCTTGTCCGCGCCATAACTATGTCGTTCATTAAGGGATTTTGAAATCATTTGGCACATATGTTCACCATCATTGGACGGTGTGTCGCGCGAAAGAATTACGTCAATATCTCCAAGGTCAAGGTCACACTTTGAGGTCAAAGGTCAAAAATGGCCATAAATGAGCTTGTCCGGGCCATAACTATGTCGTTCATCAAGGGATTTTGAAATCATTTGGCACATATGTTCACCATCATTGGACGGTGTGTCGCGCGAAAGAATTACGTCAATATCTCCAAGGTCAAGGTCACACTTTGAGGTCAAAGGTCAAAAATGGCCATAAATGAGCTTGTCCGGGCCATAACTATGTCGTTCATCAAGGGATTTTGAAATCATTTGGCACATATGTTCACCATCATTGGACGGTGTGTCGCGCGAAAGAATTACGTCAATATCTCCAAGGTCAAGGTCACACTTTGAGGTCAAAGGTCAAAAATGGCCATAAATGAGCTTGTCCGGGCCATAACTATGTCGTTCATCAAGGGATTTTGAAATCATTTGGCACATATGTTCACCATCATTGGACGGTGTGTCGCGCGAAAGAATTACGTCAATATCTCCAAGGTCAAGGTCACACTTTGAGGTCAAAGGTCAAAAATGGCCATAAATGAGCTTGTCCGGGCCATAGCTATGTTGTTCATTGCCATAAATAAGCTTCTCTTGTTTTGTGAGACAGCATGCAAAATATTCTGTGTCAATGCAGCATGTGGGGGTATACGTCACGTCAGTGACAAAGCTCTAGTTATATTTAATTTTGTGTGAAAGTCCTCTATCCCGATACAAATTATCCTTCGAATCCGTTCAATACTAAAGAAGCTATGATTCACACATTACATTTAAACAAAGTACATTACTATACAAAGAACTATACAAAGAACGTTATGGCCCTAAACTATGAACTTCACTGCTGCAATAAGATGTGTGTCATCAGCCACATATTTAATTGAGTGTTATCCCCCGTCAAAGGCGGAGGGATATAGAATTGGCGTTGTCCGTCTATCACACAACTTTAAAGGGGTATATCTCTGAAACTTCATAAGATCTTCACATGAAACTTTATGGTTGTATAGATATCAATGAGGAGAAGTACCAGGAAAAAGATCCATAACTAGACTTTCTTAAATAAGAGTTATAACCCTTTGTTGTTTTTGTAACTTTTCAGGACTATATCTCAGATACGATGCAAGATATCAACATGAAATTACATGTGTTTGTAGATATCAATGGGGAGAAGTGCCAAATACAAGAACCATAACACTACACTTTCTTAAATAAGAGTTATTGCCCTTTGTTGTTTTGATTATCATATTATTTTCCAGGGCTATATCTCAGATACGCTACAAGATTTCATGATCATGAAATTTCATTGGTGTATAGCTATCAATGAGGAGAATTGAATGAATAAAAACAATTTCCATACACTTAATTATTTTTCGGCGTAGCTGAATAACCCAACTTTTCACCTTTACCTGACCTTTGTAAGTGTCCAATACAATTCAAATAAAATTTCCCGCGGCTAGATACGATGAATACACTTCATTCAATCCATTGGCTGATTTGAGCATAATCCTCCAGAACATTGGAAACATGACCGCGTCGTTGTAGCATGTAACACTGTTTTACTGCGTGTTCAGCATGAAACAATTTTATCTCAAATGAAAAGGCTTGATGGAAAGAACAGTTTTACACTCAATTCTTGACATCAATACAGTTGTGTGTGCCCCTTTATATTCAGATGATTGTCAGCGCCAGAGCGTTTGTACTTAAAGGCTATGTTCTCATATTGAGTAATTACTGCCATATTGCTGTATGTGTACTAGTATATTTTAGTTCATTTAAGTATCGTTTTTCCCTATCCTGATATTCGTTTTTGGCCAAACCAGTTTAAATTGTTTTCGGAATTGAACATTTAACATGTAAAAGTATAAAGTTTTAAACAAGCCGTCGTTCCGGCAGTGGAATCGTTAACTCACTTTAATGCATTGCATTCCGACCCGCAAGGTATCAGGGTCAGTTCGCGGTCAGTAAACGGATCGTTATATAATTAGTTGACTGGAATGGTGAACTGAAATAACGCTTGTACGATATCCAGGTCGTTTCTATTTTTAACTGGAACTCTTATCAGACCAGAAATATGTTAAATGAAGATATTCGGCGATATAATTATGGTATGTCAATCATAGATTCTTAATGTGTTTTCAACAATACCACGATAAATATTATTTTTGATTAATTTAACAATCATTATTTCATCATTTTGACCAATTTATTAAGCATGAGCGCGATGATTCCCGATACTGTTAATAATCGAATCAAATAGCAATGCCCGACACACCACTAAAACAGGTTTGTTCATAGAACGCGCGTATACATATTTAAAATATGTACGGATACTTCGCGTGTGGCCGGTTGGCTTATATGTTTGTATTTCACATCAATTCTTCTTTTGTTTTTTCTGTTTTGTATCTATAGATATACGCAATATGTAATAATGTAAAATAAGCCGCAAAAACTCCGCATATCATCCCGTTCTACGTTTGATGCAGCTTAGAACTGCATGGAAAAAGACATTCACTATCTTTGATCTCATTCATTAAACTCTTTACCTTTCACCAACTCCAACAACACAATCAACGCCGTATATCTTTTTTAGCGATATTTCTTGCTTATTTTAGGATTATACCGTTTATCAAGGGATTTGCACCCATCCGTAAACACAATTATATTTGACGGGGAATATCAATTCAACGAATTTGCTTGTTTGATTTAAAACACTCGAAACGCGTTGACTGCTTGCCTATCATGGAATTCAGGGTACACACTTAAAATTTACAACCAGCTTGGGGTACTATAAACGAGAACAACACTTTGTTTACTGTACGCGAACTGTGGATATTAAACTACACATGTAGTACTAAATGTACACTGAGGCGTTAAGTGTTTAACAAGCATAGAATCATTGGGCGTACTGAATCATTTTATGACGGTGTCGTTGTGCCTAAGTAAGAAATCGGTTGTAACATTATACAAAAAAGGTGTTAGAAAAGAACTTAATGCAGTAAACATAGCGTGACAAACAATCGGATTTTATACACACTTCATACCAACAAAAGCTCATATTTCTTCAGAAATATAAATAACACACAGACGGGATTATAAACGCAGAAATCTCGTCTATTTGGTATGTTTAAATGCAGCTGTTTGCATAATTAAGAGTTGTGATGATCCAGGTGTACTAAAGACTGTTTAAAGACTTCAGTCTTCGCCCTTGTTCAAACCTTTATTAAGTAAAATGATATAAAGATCATCTGAACGACAAATGGCATACATTTAAATCGTCATTGGTAAACATGGACGAGTTAACGATGCTCTTAATAATTGTTAATCTTTAATTGATTGAATCAGAGATTTAACGCATTTATATCAACTTACCAATTAGATTTTCGTTTTGGTTATACTTACAATAAATATAAATCATTATAGCTCATTGCGTATGTTTTCGCAGTAAAACGCAAACCAAGCCACTCATTAGACAGTGGAACCCCTCTAAACCGGACAACCCCGGGACCGAGAGGAAATTCCGGTTTAGAGAGGATTCCAGTTTAGAGGGGAAATATACTATTTTACTTTCAGAAGGTCAATTACATAGCCTAATGGGGGGGGGAACACACTTTCAGCAAATTTAAAAGTTTATTTAAATATAACATTCATTCATTTTGCATCACATAAAACCAACATATTTTAATAGTCTATTTATATATAACATTCATTCACGTTGCATCACATAAGCACAACACATGTCACTTAATCTGTTGATTCGAAAGCAATATCAGTCACAAAATGAATCAAACAATGCACCTTGAAAATCAAACAAAGTTATATCCATGTGTTAGGTGAATTTAGTTCCTTTTCACACTGAAAACATGTCAAGAACGACCTGTTTTTTCAAACATCTACCACGCACGATACATCGATATGTACATCACAGGCCTAATCTCTTTAAATTGATTTGCGATTTTTACAGTTTGACAATTTTTCCACCACCTTTATAAATTTCACCAATCTCTTGCACGACGGTTACATTACATTTATGTGAGAGCAACGAACGACAACTCTGCATGGAGATTGTAATTTCACGTGTCTTTTATCGGCTATTCACAAGTTTTTGACACTAAGTCTGAGGTGCAATAAACTTGTCGTGACCGGTTTACAGAGGAACAATTACGTATGGAATGACCCAAAATTGAATAAACAATAACCGGTATTCGAAATTGAGGGGATTCCGGTCTAGCGGATATATTTTACGCATGGTTTTATAGGTAAAAAAATGGGACCGGACAATTTGTAGAGAGGATTCCGGTATAGAGAAGATCCGGTTTAGAGAGTTTCCACTGTATGTGTATCTTCAGACCACAAGTTCAAAATGTTTCATGTAAAGATGTCAGCCCATCGGGTACTTAAAAACATGTCAAACTTGTACAGTAAGACGGTTGTAAATGCTTTGCTGACCTTGAAGTGAACTTGTCAGTGATATATTGATGGCAGTACAGTACCATAAACGCGTGATTTTCTAGTTGGGATAAAATTCACGTATGCTTAACGGTTACTTTAAATTAAAATGGCGTACACACCTTCACGTTCTTTTTGACACCACGATATAACTTTAATTACAATTTTAACTAATCGAATGTAAAATATGCAAATACCCCATTCTAATTAGATACGTTCACGCCTAGCGTTAAGCGAAAGATTATCAATCTATTCAGCAGTCTAGTGTATGTTATCAATGTGTCCATCTGTCATAGAGTTTGATTCGCTCGTTTATCAGTTTGGCGACCGGCGTATACAAATATAGTCGTGCGTCATGTTTAGCCACAGTGCGTACAACGCCATCTAGCAGCGCCACCCGGTGCGCGCAGTCATCACCCATAACTGCTCTCCGTTCCCATCATCATCATCAGCATCATACTTTGTATCGTTGTTTTGTGGTTGAATGATGAATAATTATACTTAAATTTGTAATTGCCGTTTTTCAACAGGATTTCAGTCATATCACAGCGGTCACTTGACCAACTCACACTTTTCCTGTGATAGCTGGTTTACCAGTACCCCATGCACACACTTCTGTCAGTAACTGACAACTGCTCTTCTTGATGCAGATGTATGGGGGATGGCCTTAGAAAGAATGACCAACCCACACACAGGTTATGTTGCCGGACCGGGGATCGAAACTGTGATATATAAAAATACGTTTGAAACAATATTATAGACATCGTCGTCTATCGGCATATAAGCGATGTGAACTTGTGGTGGGAAGCAATGTTATAACAATGGCGTTACCCTGATTGGTTTAATATTTAGGCATCAGCTGAAAACAAAATATCGAATATGTAGTCCATCGCTCTACCAACTGAGCTACCCGGTCTTTCAAGCAGAACAAACGTGAAGCAACTGAGCCAAAAAATCACGGACATACGGGCATGCGCTTAGGTTGAACCCTGATTAAGGTACGATTGACCGTTAAATAGCCGTATACATAGAACTTGCAATCTTTAAAACTCGGAAAAAAATGTATTTGAGCCGCGCTCAAATCTAGACTGGATATTCGTTTAGAAGAGACGTCCTTCACACGAAAAATAACATAAAAGCGGATAGTGTCGTCCATGATCTAAAATGGGATGATACTTTACGCACATGTATTATGCCTGGTTTTCTCAGACCTCATTAATAAACTCTTACCCAGCTGTTTGTTCATCCTCTATCACACGTATGAGCTGTCCAACCCAGGTTTTGACCTTTATCAATAGCCAATAAAATGTACGATACATTTTCCTCCATTAGACCCAAGTGAATAATTCCGTTAATTGCATTGGCTAATTTGAGATAATTCCTCCAAAACGTTGGCTATGCGTCTTTTTCGATATTGTTGGGCAATTATAGGATTGAACTAGTCTTAACTGTAAGGCGAATGTTTATCTGGATTTGATCTCACACAAAACTCCTAAAGGGCTCACACAGTGACCTTGCAGCAAGCAGCAGCCGTTGGTCAAGTTTTGAGTAACAACGTAGACTGATGTTTGCAACATTTAAGAATTGTCATGGGTGGATGCGGGTGTGTTTGTGAGCCCTTTTGAAGTTTTGTGTGAGATAAGTCTAGTTCAATCCTTTAATTTAATCTCACACATATACTCCCAAATGGGCCCACAATGACTTGGGGTCCAGTTTACAAATATCATGCTGTTATGAGCGTTTTTTTATATTTAAATTGTATCGCTCATTATGTGATAAAATATGTGCTGAATGAAATGATCGTAGGCATGGAACTATCTGTCAATCATTTTCAGTTCGGTTGCGAACAGCTTAGGTTAAACCCGTGTTCTCAGAATAGTAGTGAGTAAACTACTACGATTCATCGATGAAACAAAACAGTACTGTTAAATCATTGTCAGAGATTTAAGTTTTTCATCTACATTCATTCACAAATCGAATCATAATGTGAATATCATGTGAAAAGGATTTTGAACGGATCCTAAGAAGAAAAGTCAATAAATACTTTTTGAAATACGTGTCGCGGAAAAAGTATATTTATGTATAATTGAAATAGTCCACTAGTCTACGTCATAGCCGCGTGGTATTCTTGCGTAGCACTGGTAGTCATTAGGAATATGAGGCTAAAACGATATCAGGCAAAATTAATCTACTGTTAGCGATTACCTCATTTAAATGTTAATAGCGCGTTACGCTTAATATCAGGCCACCCTATGTACGGATCTTAGTGGTTTGTAAGGAACAGGAAAAGACTATTCACAGATTAATAAGAAACACTCACGTTTTACAAGCACATTCTACACGCAATTAATATCGTTTGATCAATTGTAGAACTATTTTCGCCATCAATTTCAATCGTCATCAAGCCTGGGTCATATACATGTAGTCCAAAATATCGGGAAATATTTAAGTAAATATAATGTCAAATATAAATAAACAACAAGGTGGCTTCCAAGACGGATTACNTGTTTTGATCTTCGTATCTTGTATATGGAGGAATAAAAGTATATATATTGCACACGATAGTATTTTTTTCGGCGTAGCTGTGTAACCAGGTTTTCACCTAAATCGCCCTGTACTAATAGCCAATGAAATTGCCCGCCAGTAGGCCCGAATGAATAACTGGAATGTTCGCATTTGTTAAAAATACCGAAACTTAGCAAAATAGAAAATTTCTTGTCTTGATTTCAAAAAGAGTTAAATTATAGGAACAACTGGTTAACTATATTTGTTGTGCAATATAGCGTAAACGATGAGCGCCGTTGTTAGAGATTTGTTCTAATATTCACCTCCCGATAATAAATGATTCTGTGGTGAAGAGGTTAATTTTACGCTTTTGCACAGAAAAGTCCCGGGTTCCCGCGAGATGCAAACTATTTCTATTACAATCTTTTGTTATTATACTTATTTTAAACAATTCCAAATACTATTGTGTTGAAAATAAATAACTTAAATGACATTTAAAAGTAAAATAAAAAATAAACCATTTATTTCACACGTCAAAATGCCCCTGTCCCATACATTATCGAAAACGTGTTTTAAATTCCAACGTTTTAGTGAGCTATTCCTTCCTGATCTGTGTAGATCTATACCGTGTAAAATATACTATATGGAAACTATGTTATTCGTATTATCAATGCGTTATTGAGCCATATGAACTGATCTATGTTAACTATTTCGAACCCGATTGCTTTCGTTTTCAAATGATATACTATATGTTATTTATACTTGTAAGCATTTTATGAAAGTTGTATATAAATACGATATGTTTAACAAAATTAATGCATCATCAAAAATCCTCTATTACAGCATGGTTATGGCATATTCATTTGTGCAAGTGAAGCTGGAACTTAAACTGTTTGTGGTGAAACTAGAATATTGTTTATATTTTTCAATCAAGGATAGATCAGCGAAAATTGCTATGCTCAAACTTTATATTTTCCGAACCCAGGGTGCATGGTTGTATGCTTAAGAGTACCCGGGGTTCTTTAAATTAGTAGCCGAGCCGACAATGACCAATCGAGTATACGTGTTGCACTGACTCTTCGGAAGCCCAATCACCCAAGGATTTGTCATAGTTATGTTTCGATAGTTCCAGCATTACTCCATACTGCAGTGTCTAAAATCGATTGTAATGACACATCGCACCTTTACGTTTTGATGTTGCCGCCAGCCATGTACCAAGTGCTTTGTAACAGTCATTAGTACTAGATTGCATCAATATCGCTTTGATCCATCGACCTATAGACAATCCCAGAATCGATAATATGGGCGCCGCCATATTGGCTATTACGTAACCCGCGATTGAAAACGGTACTGAAGAATTTGACAGATTACAACGTTATCATAGTGTACACCCGCTTTATTCCAATAAACAGTACTTTATGACTTCGCACATTAGGATTGAAAACAAGTGAAACATGAAACCAAGTGTCGATATGTATCACATCGTAAATCAATATAATTTAAATAAAAAATATACACGATAGATTCATAAAATATGTGTCTCTGCAACAATATTCAGTGACAACACGTAATGTTTAAGGCCGAGTTGGCATTTTTAAGCATACCTTTCAGTAATGCCTTTGTATAAAATTTAATTATTTCTTTATGGAATAAAATTATTCAAGCATAATTATAAAGGTATAGAAATATCTAAAGTCTGAAGTAAACGTTGTGATTTTAGCGTAAATAGTGCCGGAGATATTAACAAAGATCTATCAATATAGCTTCGGAACGCCCCATGGGGCTTAACGGTAGAGATGAGTAATTCATCATGTTCGTTCTAGGTATTCCTCTAAGGTTCGCACAATACAAAACAAAACAGTCACAAACAGTTATGTTTAAGATTATTTAAGTGTCAGTCAATTACGATAGAAATTAAAAATTGAATAACAAAAAAGCGTCAGCCAATGCTGAAGAATTTCCAGGTATAACTAGTAAATGTGGAATTGAAAGAAGAAAACGCAAATGAGTAACACCCTAGCTGTGACATTCTATCCCTCTAGCTTCGACTTAAAAAAAATCAAACAAATCATGGATTCATTAATATATGTATTTACATTAGTTATTGTTGTTGTATTTTATAATAAACATAATTTTGAATAACATAATCATATGAGAATAGGCAATGGTTAACAAGAACAAGCACTTAAAGTACATGTTATTATATCTATGAACCTACAGGGAAAACACTTCGTTAGCAAGTTCATTTTTGCAAAAAGATATTAGACACATACATTCGATCGGGGTTAACGAACTATAGCTGTAACAGTTTTCGGGTTAGCGGAACACATATTTCCAATACCAAGAATATTAGTCATAGTGCTTTAGTATGACGTAAACCAGGAAAAAAGGTCAATGATTCAGCAGGAAAACGAACATAGGAACCTGCCATAAAAGCGAAAATCTATTAATAAAACTCAAAAGACCTACTAGTATCTTCCGGAGATTCCGGAGATTGTCGATCTATCACGATCGCAACCATACCCAGCCCCTAGTACCGTCATTTAAAGATGCGTATTGCTATATGATTCATCTTGTTCTTTGCAGAAAATAAACTTTGGACTACCTTAAACAAGATCGTTGGTTTTGAATTAATATAATCAACCCCCAGGCAAGGAATATATTTAATAATTAGCGCTAAACGCAGCAATGAAAATAACATTTAATAAATATGTAAGAGTAACATTCAGCGTACGAAATAAATATTGAAATATCCTAAAATCGTCCGAAAGATCCAGAGTAATAATTAAACATTAATCAGTAAAACATTTTACTGTATAATATAATTCTGCTATATTCAATATTATAGCTTAAACATTGTATTTGTTATGCCCCCGAAGATGGGCATATAGTGATCGCACTGTCTGTCTGAAATTCCGTCACACGTTGAGTTTAGGTTTCGAAAAATGTGGAAAAACACTTTGCGTTCAGGTTTAAAAAAATGTGGAAAAAGGGGGCATATGTCATCCTATGGTGACAGGTATTGTTATGTTTTAACTTAAAATATTGTGGTTGTTTTTAAGTAGAGAGCTTGGGTGTTCAGAATAATTATCGATAAAGCATTGTGGCCTGAATTCACAATGTTGCTCTATTAATTGATTTCCACTTCATAATTAGACTATCTGACAATTAGCCTCTGTGAATGTTAACTGCCAATTAGTGTCACAGATAAAAAAAAAAAATGTTAAGTCGGTCGATAGCGCTTTATTGATGAAGTTGTTGAGTGGTTTCTATCAAATGCATCAACAGCTAGGCTCTCTAGTGAATAAATGCTGCATGATAATAAATTGAACTTTGACATTAGTTGATTGTGGAAGAGAGAACAGCTTTTTGTATTAGTGCCAACTATCAAATGTTTTAATATGCATGAGCATTTGGTTTGCAACAGCCAAATTCACATAAAACCAGTCTTGCGGCCTATTGTTTTGAAGATAATTATATAAACCCTTTCCGGAAGAAATATTAAGACACAGACTAAAATTGACTGAAACGAGAGTAGTTTTAAATTGTACAATGGTTGAGATCATTTTAGATGCGCGTTTTGGTTGTGAGTTATTCCGGGGTTAGTGGCGGGTTTGGAGGGCCTTCATACCGGTATACACGCCAATTGCTTTGCATTGACCGTTCCCAATTTAAATCATGTTATGTTCATAGTTGGTGTTATGCTTAAATAGTGGATATGAACAAGAATTTCTCCCCTGATAGCGTTTCTGAAGTTTCATTGTATTTCCATCACGGCTAATTGGTGTATACTGAATGCGCTTTCAAGTTTTGATGTTGGATTTTCTATATTCTATACCCGTTATTAAATTCTAAACAAATAAACAAAGCTATACATTCGACTGTTTTATTATTCATTATATGCTGACTATCCCCTTTATAAATAACGTCTGGTGCAATTCTCCTACAGGTAATACCAGCTGCGTATTGAAGAGATTAAAATATTTGTTCTATTTGGGATATTTATCACTTATGCCCCAGTGCCATATAAGCACGGATGGATACGACAGTCCCGGATCACCCGGATCAAGATCCGAGACGATCCGTGGATTTGGAATTTTTGAGCGTAGTCGGTCTAAGACTAACATCCCGGTGACAACACGGTATCCCCACGGACCAACCCGTACCAACACGGACAGTCCCGGCAGTAACACGCAATCAATACGCCGTCCTCACGGACTGTCCCGGATCAACACGGCAGAGATACGAATCAACACCTCATCTACACGAACCATCCCGGACCTACACGACAACGACACGGATAAACACGGCAGAGATACGGACCAAACACGATTTGCAAAGGACCGACACTAATTTAAATAAAAGCATGTTGATTTTCGGTGATTCTGTTATGCGGAAGTCTTGTTAGCGCAGTGGTTGGTACACGTACTTCTCACCTAGGCGACCAGGGTTCAACACCCGTACCCGGCAGCATGTGAGTTTGGTTGGTCCATACCGGGCAGGTGGGGTTTCCTCCGGATACTACGGGTTTCCCCAAAAGCGCAAGACGACACTAATAATGAAATCTTTTAGTACAAAAATGGCTGGAAATTGCAGGTATGATTCAGAATTCGTCCAAAATTTCTTGTGTGAGGTCAATTAATTGGGTAGGATTGCTGGGGCACACTCCAGGTTCTAGCATAATGCAGCCTAAGGCGCGGAAGTATTGAATGATATTTAGGTAAAAATTACATCATGCATGGTGAATATTTACATTATGACGGATGTTTATTCTAATATGCTTCATAACAATTCCAACATGCTTGTTGTCTATTTGTTTATACTTGATGATTGTTGCAACATGTTTGGTGGCTATTAATTGTTTGTGTGTTCATTTTTCCTGATTCATGATTGAATAACAAATAATTTCACTGTCATTAATGTGTACTTTTAAATTCTAACACACGTGATGAAACTGCACTCTGTAACCAGTCATAATCGGTTTTTCCACTACGGATAAAACGCATACGTATTGCACGATAAACTTACACCATTCAACACACTAGCCACATATTCTCTTTATAATAAATACCATATATTTACAACGCCTTTCATTGATATATGTTCACGGACTGTCAAGAACGCACACGGACGACCAAGGCATAATAACGGCTGTCCCCGGACCCTATACGGCAGCTACATTGACCATCCCGGATCATCCCGGATAGTGCTATGACCCGGATCAGAACGGCTGTTTTGAACTTCCCAAAACTGCCGTGTTGGCCTCCCGAAGCCCCTAGGATATTTCCGAACTGTCCAGGACCAGCAAGGATCGACACGGAGATGCACGGCGGCTTCACGGTTCACATGCCGGATCGTGCCGGATATGATCCGCGTTGATCCGGCATCTATATGGGACTGGGGCTAAAGTATTGAAATTAATCTTTCGAAATTTCGTAAGCATTTCTGAATTATATTTAAAAAAAAATCGTTTTATGCACATATTTGTTTCAGTAAATAACACTTTCCAAATGCCAATACTTTGCATGTCAAGATCACACATTTGGGTCAAAACAATACTTGTCGCTGCCAAGATGGCCTACGTCACCACGATGTACGAATAAGTTATATTTTAAGCGCTTTGTTACGATACAATACGATTTTGATTAATTTGTTCGAACCTATAAAACATATTGTAATTTGTACAACATGACCCAAACAATTTTAAAACTTTAAACAACGGTCTAAACATTAAGTTATTCTTAAGAGGAAATATCAATATTCCACTCGTCCAAATGTATGTTTTTTTTTTTAAGAAAACAGAGTTCTTAAATTTTCCTATTCGATGCCATGCTAAACCTTATAATCGATTTTGATCGATAGTGTTCGCGGGTCCGCATCAATAGTTGGATCTAATTACGACGTTTTATGTTTCATCCAACAAATCGTTTCGCCTGACTTTATAAATTTCATACATGATTCACTCACAATAAATGTCATGGAAAACTCATTAATAGTGATGAAATGGCTCCCTGGGGGCCAAGATTAACCACGGGCATTGATCAACCCATACTGAGACTTGTGAATAACAAAGCAGGCGTAGTGTCTAGAAAACGTCTGCATTCGCGATTGACCATTGACGTTTGTTTATCAACATATTTAATTAAGCGTTTAAAAAAAGTTAAAAAAAACAACAACACATGTTTTGTAAAAACCATTTCGGGGTGAATCGAATCAATATTTAAATCGACAGGGTAAAATGTTTTCCAGCCCGGAAGTGGATAGTGGGAATACAGCTTGTTCGCTTGAGGCAACACAACTTCCGCCAGCCTGATTTTAGGTTTCTGACACTTATAAGCAAACCATGGTTTCTGTTCATCTAACTTTAAGGAAACACAACAAATACCCCAGGGCGATTTATATGACTTGCCGGTATGTTTATATTGCTTTTATTTGCATGCTTACAACATTCATCCATAAACTTGTCACTGTGATTCGGTGATTCTTTGGTATACATGTACATCCAGAAGTCATCATTGACGTGTCTGTGTGTATTTCGAAGTTGGTGAATTCTTCCGCGTTTGTTACTGCATAATGTGAGGAAATGAAGTGTGTCCCAGCATTCCTACCGAATAAGGTTACTGGAACCACGAACGCTGGCACTAATTTTGAATAAAGCTGCAATTACCTTTTTTACTGAAACGAATTTAATTGTGGAATCGTGTTGTGCTTTGCGAGAAAGGGGTTTAAGCCGGGGTACTCGAGGGAAAACCTGTCCGGTATAGTGGTCACCAACCAAACTCACTTGCTTCGTTAACGGGGATTGAACCGGGTCTCCTTGGTTAGAAGCGGTGAACCAACAACTGCGCTAACCTTACATATATATAAGCAGAATGAAAATCGGGTACTCCGTAACAAAATAAAATATCCGTGTGTTGAATCATTTTACTTTCGAATAGAAACAGCTGCTGCGTTTGTCGCTAGCCGTACCTTTAATAGAGGTATTAGATTACTTTTTTAATGGACTACAATGTGGTTTCGCTCATTGATTTTGGTAAACGCTTTGTACAGGTTGAAACGTTATATGAGTATACAAATTCGCAGACTCAAAATTATAATGAAGATTTAAAAGGGGCGAATGTGTTCATGGTATTTATTAACATGACTTTGTTCGGATGTACACACATTATTGAGAAAGCATTTGTACTATCGAAAGTGCAATTCCAAATGGTTTCCTTATCACAGCTAACAATCAGCTGCCGTCTAAGTTAAGTACTAAGAATGGTCATTGGCTAAACTTACTGAGACTTGTGAATTAAAATGCGAAAAAGGTCCAGAGGAAAAAAACATGAGCCTCGCTCTGTGAACATGGGGTTTAATTCATGTGCTTAAAGTGTCGTCCCAGATTAGCCTGTGCAGTCTTGGGCGACACTTTACGCACGTGCATTTACCCCCCCCCCCTTTCGATGCTGATATATATTCGCAAATAATTGAAGTACATGTAAACATCGCCTTGTTTCACTATTCATCGCTGTCAAGGGTTTAAAACAATGTACATGCATCTTACAGTCCAGTTGGTGAATTCGATAAATGACTGGGTGTTTAATTTCAAGATGTAAGGATATCAATATCACTTGCTTAAACCAAGCGGACGGGTCAGTTGTGTTTGTTTAACTGTATTGACCGAGATAAGACTATTGTTTGTTTTGATCATGCATGTACACGAAACCATTATGGGACACGACGAGGCCGTTGCCCTGGCTTGACATAACACATTATATAATTAACGAGTATTTATATTACAATGTGTCATGCAGTTGTCGCATTGTTTATATGTAAAGGTATAGGCTAATGGTTTGGGAATTACTGGAAACATTTCCTTTCAAATTGGAGTTTAATGCTTATCTGGGGATTTTTAGATCGGTTTACCGCTTAGACAAATCGACGATGTATTTGTTTTGAAAAAAACAACACATATTTAAAGATCGTATATACTCGCTTTAAATGTCCTCATGAATACTGTGAATATTTATTTGTGCTAAATGTCCTTATTGATAATGTTGAATACATACACAATTGGAATTCGGGCACATTCTACTCTCTTTTATACACATTTCTGAGGCTTCAGTGAATATTGCGCAATAAAATGCGGTTTGTATTCGAGAAGAAACGATGGCTAATTACATCACATTTGTATATCTCATTACAAAACTTGTAGTCACATAACTGCTTAATTGTAAGCTAATCGTATAATGTCATTTTAGCAAAATAATTTATTTAAGCCAAAAACAATTCACATCTTAAAAATCAAAGCGCTGAAGGCACGGACGTTGTTCGCTATTGCATTACCTTAGACGCAACTCGTTTTTAAAATTTAGTTATCTCTTTTTAAATCGCAAGTTTGAAACATAAAGATTACCACTTCGACTTTTAATCCTCAAGCAAATGGTCAAGTAAAACGAATTAACCGTACGTTGAACGATATGATATCAAAACGCTGTAATGAGGGGCAAAATAATTGGGATCTACATGTGAACGCTTGCTTAGCATTCATTCGTACTGATCCTTCTGAATCTACGGGTTTTAGTCCATTTTACCTTATGTACGGACGTGACCCAGTTCTCATGATTGATACATTATTACAACCCCGACGAGAACACTTCTAAGTATCATATTGAACATTGACATAGATAAATGCGAGAAGCGTCAATCAATATGAAAAGTCAAAACAGAAGAGAAATCAACGAGCGAATTAAGACGCCAAGGAACCCAACATAGACGTTGGACAAGCGGTAATGATTAAGAATCATGGAAGTACCAGTAAACTGGACAGTTTTTACAAATCTTATTTCAGGATAATTGAACAAATTACGCCTGTTACATTTAAAGTCGAAAACGTAGTAAATGGAGCGGAACAAACTGTTCATGTTAGAAATTTGAAATGTGTAGACATAGACACATGAGATGTACCGCAAGAACGCCTCAAGGAAAGTAGAGGTAAGCGTAAGTCCACCTATGTTGTACCACCGAGTGATGAATACGAGTCGGAGGTAAGTATAAATCCAAATAATAGTGTAGGGAGTCATGAGAGCGAATCTGACTGTTCACAACACTGATGGTAACGTTCCGTTGGCTAGGCTAATTAAGCGACGAACGCAGGAACGTAGTTACTCATCGGATAGCGATGATGATGTACCGCTTGCCGAATTGAAGCGTAAATACGAGCGCAAGGCGGAGCGTATACGAAAATCTGAAGAAATTAGGAAATCGGATAGTCAAAATTATTCCGATATGGGAGTTAATATGTTAGGCCTTAGAAAATCGCGACGAGACCGTCAGAATACTAATGACATTGTCTTAGGTTTAATAAGAAAAATGTTAGAGTAGATTTACGGAAAATATTATCTAGGTGATAAACTATATATTTTCAGGGAAATGGTATACAGCGCATCAATCACAAACTTACTATGGACGTTGACATTAAGTTTTGGACTGATAAGTTGTCAACCTATTGTCCGACATAATGTTATATTTGTGCCAGTAACACCTTTTTGCACGACACAGTCGACATGGACGATAAGCTTTGTGATAGATTTACAGCCATATGCCAATTTCTTGAATACAGTTCAACATGACCTGACGACAACAGACAAGACAAGACAAGACAAACATTTTATTAAAGATCAGTACTTAGTACATAATCTACAAAATAATGTGATTAAATACAATAAATCAGTGGTCAGTTTGTTTAGGTAATGTTTTAACAAATAAACAAATATTGATTAAAGTACAGTGTACATACTACGTAACATACACCTGGAAAGTGATGTACAAATATTACACGGTAACAGATTGTCTTATATCTAGTGCATATTTTATATAGTTTGCAACATTTTTAAGAACAGATGCGTTAACAGATCCCATTAAAGAATTGAATTTATATACTGAAGGTCTAACGTAAAATCTTCTATCTAGGAACCTTCTCCTTATAGAAATGTAACATGGACAAATACATATAAAATGGTACACGTCTTCTAGGTCGCGACTACCACAATACAAACAGTATCTTTCGTTTCTTGGTATATTACTAGAGCCATAACGGCCCGTTTGAATTCTTAATGAGTGTGCACATATCCTGAAGCGTGTAACAAATTTCCTCAGGTTAACAGGCAATATGTCAAGGTAGTTTTCATAGGCAAAGTTAGTTTTATAATGAGCGTAATCTGTTAAAACTGGGCTACGCAGTAATAAACCTTGCCATTCTTGAATGAAGTTGCTTATAACTCGCTCCTTAAATACAAAAGGAAAAGAACTACATACATTTTCTGGGTTTAAAAATACCCCAGAAAATCCAAAATCATCTAGAAGTTTCTTAACACAGGACACCCAGTTAGAGTGGCCTAGTTTACAATCTTCTAAAGATCTAAGATATAAAGATGAGATAATTATATTATCGCTCTGCAAAATCTTACACCAATACGATATGATCCTCGTATACCTGGATATGTATAGAGGGTATCGCCCTAAGTCGCCGTATACTCCTACAGAAGCAGTTGATTTTCTTACATTAAGTATAGCTTTACAAAATTTTAAATGCACACGTTCAATATCTTTTGACTTGGTAAAACCCCAGACTTCGGACGCATAATTAAGTGTAGAACCTACAAAAGCATCGAACAATTCACAAGACGTCTTTGGACTGAAAGGATACTTTTTTAAATTATGTAACAAAATATTTAAAGCTTTTAACGATTTACCAATTATGAACTCATTATTTGTAGCAAAATTCCCAGTATATTTAAAAACACAGCCGAGATAATTAAATTGATCAACAATTTCTATTGGTTCGTTTTTATAAAACCATCGCTCGTCCTCACGTAATGCACCACGTTTTCTGAAAACCATAATTCTAGATTTTGAACTATTGACTTCTAAACTCCACTTATCACAATAGATTGCTAAATTATTTAAATGTGCTTGTAATTCTTGGGGCGTTTTGCCTAAAATCACCATATCATCTGCAAAAAGTAAAACCAGCAAAACAATATCATACAGCTCAATACCAGCATTTGCATTATTTTGTAAAAACATTTCTAAGTCCTCTAAAAATAGAGACACTAGCAAAGGGGAGACAACCTCTCCTTGTCTTAAGCCGACAGAATATTCGAATAATTCGGAAAGACTATTACAATGCTTAACACGTGATTTGACATGCGAATACATATTTTTAATAATAAGCAAAACTTTACCACGTATATCAGCATTGTATAATTTATACCAAAGTGCATTTCGATATATACTATCAAAGCATTTTTTAAGATCAATAAATGCTACATATAGTCGTTTGTTGTTATTCAGATAATGTTGGACAACAGACAATAAGGAAAATATGGCATCCGTAGTGGACAAACCTTTACGAAAACCAAACTGTGCATCGGAAATGAGGTTATATTTTTCACAAAATGACGTAATTCTAGCATTCAATATGGTAGTAAATAACTTTGAAAAACAACTTAATAATGTGATACCTCTGTAGTTTGCAACAGAACAACGATCACCTTTTTTGAACAGTGGAATAATAATTCCATCCGCCCAACTTTCCGGAAAAACACCCGAAACTAATATCGCATTAAATATTTTACAAATATATGGCGAGAGAATATCACTACATTCAATGAAATACTCATTAAGTAAACAGTCTATACCATATGCCTTATTTCGTTTTAATCTTTTGATTGCTTTCATAACTTCATCAACCGATATAGGAAAATCTAATTCGTCATTATAATCGGCATCTGCATTAAAATCGTGATTCGTACAAAAAGTTTCTACAGTTTCGTTGGACGACTGAAAAATATCCTGTTCTAAGTTTGAAAAGAATCTATAAAAATCGTCCAAACATAAAGCGTCATCGACATGATCCTTTTTCTTTTTAGTAAAATATTTCCAAAAATCCCTAGGTTTGCTCTTTTTCAAATTTTCAATATCCTTTAATTTCGTTGACTCAAATGTTTTCTTTTTTTGTGATATTAATTTCTTATAACGACTTTTACAATCACAAAAATAGTCTCGAGAAACAGGCGTCATGCGCTGATTAAAAATACGCAAAGATTCTTCATATTTAAGTCTGGCTTGTAAACAATCGTTATCGAACCATTCTGCATGCTTAGCAACTGACGACGGTGTAAAATAACTGTTATTACGATTTGTAAAAGATTGTGCAAAAAGTGGTTCAGCGACGTCGTTCAAGAGACCTGAAAACTGATTAACAACGTCATTTATACAAGTTGAGTCAATACTTGATGTTAAAGTGTCTAATTGTTCAGTAATCGACAATAAGCCATTTTTAAAATCATCTTTTAAATCCGCATTCCATCTATATTTGGTTTCAACATATTCGTGTTTTAACAATAGGTTATTATTACATTTGACAGCAAAATGCAATGGTGCGTGATCGCTCCAAGGGTTAAAATTTAACACGGCAAAATCAGTGATTAGAGAAAAGTGACATTCACGTGCTAGTACATAATCAATAGTGGAAGTACCGTTACGTGACGCAAATGTGAATGAACCTTTGTTACAATCATCAAATAATCTGCCGTTAACAAATCGCATATCCAAAGCTTTACATAGGTCAACCAGTTTACAACCAAACGTGTTACATGTTTTGTCCATTGAGGCCCTGCTAAGAAAATTATCAGGAATATAATTTTCACAATCAAGAAAATCAACACATTTATCAAACACTATGAAATCATGTTTTTGACCAACTCTGGCATTAAAATCACCTGTTATAAAAACCGGACCCTCAATATTATAAGTGTTTAAATCATTTTCTAAAGTATCGAAAAAATCAACGTCAATAATGTTGTATGCTGGTGACCCCTCAGGCCAAATATAAACACCACACAAATAAATATCTTTGTCTAAGTGAAAGAAATGTTTACAGAGTTTTAACCAAATAATAGAATCGTATTTATGACTTAATATTTCTACACCAACTTTAATTCTTTCATGTATATATAAAGCTACCCCTCCGCTATTTCTTTTTGCATTTCTATGTTGAAACTTACGAAAATAATTGTGACTATCAAAGGAAGACAGATTGATGTCACTGGTTTCTAAAGCCCATGTCTCATACAAGAAAATAATGTCATGACTTGCTATAAGTTCTGAAAAATCAGGATCGTCCATTTTCTGTCCGGTAAGCCCATTTACATTCCAGCTAAGGATCCGCACATCACCTCCCTGGAAGCCCTAGTCCCTGATCGGACGACCGTCGATGAATAGCGTGTCGTAAGATATCCAGGCCTTCTTCCCTTGCTCTTTAGCCGCTTTCATCTGGGGCACAAGCTTTCTCCTTTTGTCTGCTATTTCCTTGGGATATTGTTCATATACATAGAAACGAGTCCCCTTCAACGTCTTCGCCTGCTTACGGACGTACTCTCTGTCCTTAAACTCGTGAAACTTCGCCACAATACTTCGTGGGTTTCCATTCCGGCTGGTACCCATTCTGTGTACTCTTTCGAGCACTAATTGATTAACATAATCCTGGGCAATCTGCATCTTCTCGACAAGAAAGGTTTTTAGTTTAGTTTCAGTTTCGATGTTTGATTCTGTGGCTGTTTCTTCAATATTTGCAAAAACTAAATTACTTCGCATTGACTGTGATTGAAGATACACTACCTCGTCCTTTAATGATTTCTTATCAGCTTCTAGGGAAGATACCTTGTCATACATTTTATCTTGTGAAAACTCAAAGCTTTCTACCTTTTCCTCTACTGATTTTAGTCTTTCATCTGTTAAAGTACTGCGATCTTCAACAATAGTCCACAGCCTCTTAAGGTCCTTTTCAAATGTACTTAATTTAGCTTTAAGTTCTTCAAGAGTCTCTAGTTTCTGATCTATTTTGTCCAGCCTACCTTCGATCTTTTGCAGACACAACAACAAATCTCTGCTTGTTGAATCCTTCGTGGCAGAGCCTTTGCCAGATGATTGCCCCGAGCCCGAGCCTTTCTCCATCTCAGCAGCCGAGTTAAGTCCAAAAACACAATCGTCCTCACTTAGATTTGGAAATAACACAGAGTTCACTTGACTCAACACACCGCTTACACACAAACCTCCGGCCGGGCCTCCATCAAACGCTGACCGTTTTCGGCTTATCACTTCACTGTCACTAAAACTATCGCTAACTCCTTTCTTTCTTTTTTCTTTACGTTTATCTTTACCCATAACACTGTACATAATCAGTTAATCTTGTTAATCTTGTATATTCCTTAGTATGTAACACACACACGACACAAATAATGTTTTTTTCAAAATATTTCGAGAGCGTCAAAAACACGACCTAGCCCGCCATTGACCACGTGACCAAAAAAAAACAGAGACGTTATCGAGAACCCTTACGAATACGTATTTGCCGACAAAGAATCATACATTTTTGTATCTGTAACTTGATTTATTGAAAAAGTAAATACTAACAAATTAATTCTACAGAAACGTGGACTTTTTGATTTTGGTGGCGAAATTCTCAGAACTCTTTTTTTAAACGGCTAGTGACAGTGATATAACTAAAATCAGGTCGGTTTTAGAAACTGTACATCAAAGATAACTACACATGATGCATGTCTGTATTTTTTTTTATTGTACTTAACATAACTCGGACAGCGGTAAACGAAAACAGAAATTCACTAAATGATGTGCTCTGAACCCTATCGCAGATCGATGTTAGATTAACCAATATAACTACAGAAGTCAACACTGATATAATTGACACGATCACATTTTATGGTTACATATTATCATTAAGCTGTATTGATACAGGAGGTAAGATACCTTCTTAACAAGGCAACTTTGTTATACGAACATTTGGACAATCAACCTATTGCTTTGAGTTTAGGACCTCTTTCTCCTAATCTTATCTCCCTGTCACAACTAGGGTCAATACTTCTATTTACTTTGTAAACACTGTACGCTTGATTTGTCCACTTGGACTTTTGGCCTTCTGGATGTTTTGTTCAAATAAACTTGAAAACTTGAAAACTTCTGACTATTTCCTCGGAATAACCGCCGCTTAATACATTACCATTTGATTACGAAACGAATATCTTGAATTATAATAAACATTAACCGTTAATAGGGGTGGTTGAAAACAACAAAATAATTATGATAGTAAAGAAACCTGTCAATGAGCAATACGAACAATATAACATTTATCGGATCATTAATATTCCGATAGCGCACAGTTACGTGACCCACGGACCTTTATGAGTGAGTTCTGCTACAGCACGTTAATACATGCCGTACGAAGGTATAGCTGTTAATTCTCAAGGTAATCGCTATGCTCTGTTAGAAAACGATGATTGAAATAGTTGCTCAAAAGCTCCATTGTGTCGCTTTACAAAACCGTTGTATCCTGTAGGTCTATCTACAAATTGTGATGTTCACTTGTTTAAACATGATCTTTAGAAAATTAAATCCAGTTGTAATGAGATGGTTATTATTAGAGGGATATTGTTTTGGCGTTGTCCTTCCGTCATTCCGTCCGTCCGTCCTTCCGTCCGTCCGTCCGTCCGTCCGTCCGTCCGTTCGGCACTTTTGTGTCCGGAGCCATATCTTGGAAGTGCTTTGGCGGATTAATTCTCGTAACACGTTTCGTTATCTGAATATATTAAGAAACTGGACTTAATTTTCATTGTATTATATTGGATTGTATAGTCTCTTATAATTCAAATTTGAATGGCCATGAACAGATGTTGTTATATATGTGCTTTTATATCGTGTATATACTATGTTGTAAATGTAAATGGATGAGAATGAAATAAAATAAAATGTACGGACAATTACTGTTGTAACAAAAAACTGATTTTATAAAGATAACTACTACGATTGAACATTTATTATTGCTATTTGTAAACAGATGGACTGAAAATAGTATATGTTCAGATAATAAACATTTATAAGAAGGGAACATTGTTGTTTATTTGTTATCCCGCTTACGAGTTAACAAGAACATAAGTACTAAAAACTTAAGTCGTAGGGTTACAGACGACACTTTGCGCACATTCATTAAATACCCTTTTCACAAAGCGAGACTCAAGTATTTGTTGCCGTGACTGTTCGGAAACCCAATCATCCAAGGATTTGTCATTTTGCGACAGTGCCAGCATTACTCCATACTGCAGTGTCTATAATCGATTGTGATGACACACCGCACCTTTACGCTTTGATGTTTGATGCTCGTTCTAAGTATTATTTTACGGTGCGCACATACACAATACACAAGTGCTGGTCAGGACCGAAACGTTTGCAGATAAACTGTTAAAGATTATTTCCAGGTTAAGACGTTTTCAATAGGTGTGAGATCACTATAGGTGCCGTTGTGTTAGATACCGGTATAATTACATCATCTACGCATGCAAGATGTAGCGTTTGGCAGCTTTGTCTCGATTAGCGGAGGAAAAGCAGCGTTTTCTTGAAAGCATCAATAACGTGCTTGATTGAGCATGTTTCACGAAATCCAGAACACTTTGCACGTCCCATTTTGATGTGTAGCGAGGTAAGAATGGCCGACTATTGAAAACTCCCTTCATATAGCGGCAGACCAGTGGGTGCATTTCAATGTTCATGCCTTCTACAATATTTAAGAAATAACTCACAGTTTGACATACAAAGAGGTTAGAAAATTTGTCACAAGTTTTACATCCGGTTCAAAGGGATTTCCTTCCCATCGTAGACATTAAGTCACTGTTTAATATATGTTTGTTAATGTTTGCGTGTGGTATTTTGCCATGAATTTATACTTATGATCTAAGACAGTTCCGAAATGCCTCCGTTTTGCAATGCCGTCCTGTTATAGGTAAAAGGTATATGTAAAAGGGCAAGTTGCATTTTCCTCAGTGGGTGTACTTTCCTTGGCGATGGCTAAGGCTGAGAATTGTTTGTGGGTTTGGACGTTATGTTAAATCTGCGGAATTCAATGTTATAACCAACACATTGTACTGTACCATGTTCAAATTAGAAAATATTGTTTTTTTAAGTAGAGAGCTTAGTGTTCATAATAATTATCGAGAAAGCATTGTGGCATGAATTCACAATGTTGCGTTATTGATTGATTTCCACTTAATAATTTGATTATCTGACAATATGCCTATGTGAATGTTAACTGGCCATTAGTGTCACAGATAGAAAACAATGGTAAGGCGGTCGATAGTGCTTTATGATGAGTTTGTTGAGTGGTTTTTATCAATGCATCAACAGGCTCTCTAGTGAAAACATGCGGCATGATAATTCATTGAAACTTGACATCAGTTGATTGTGGAAGAGACAATTACAATCATAATTGCGGTACATAAGCCTGTCATATAGAACAGCTTTTTGTTCAAGTGCCAACTATCAAACGTTTTAAGAGGCAAAAGCGTTTGGTTTGCAGCAGTAAAATTCGCATAAAACAAGTCTTGCGTCCTATTGTTTTAAAGGTAATTATATTGTATAGCTCTCAAACCGGTTTAACCCCAATTGCTTCGCATTTACCGTTCCAATGCGGTGATCCCAGTTTTAATCAGTTTATGATCATAGTTGGTGTTTTGCTTAACCCTTTTAGCGCTGGAACCGAATTTTAAAGGCCTTTGCAAACAGTTTAGATCCAGATGAGACGCCACAGAACGTGGCGTCTCATCAGGATCCAAATTGTTTGCTATTCTGATAGTATTCTTTGAAAAAAAAGAAGTGGATATGAACATGAATGTCTCCCCTGATAAAGTTAATGGAGTTTCATTATACTCTCCTGCACGGCTGTTTGGTGTAACCAGGATGTGCTTTCAAGTATTGATGTTGGATTGTTTACATTCTATACCCGTTATTAAATTCTAAGCAAATAAACACAATTATACATTCGACTGTTTTATTATTTATTATTTGCCCACGATCCCCTTTATACATAATACAGTCCTTAATTTTCCTATTCAATTCCATGCTTAAGCTTATAATCGATTTCGATTTATAGTTCCCGCGGGTCCGCTTCAATAGTTGAATCTAATTACGACGTTTCCCTGAATTCATGTTTTATTCAACAAATCGTTTTGTCCGACTAAATTTCATACATGATTCACTCACAACAAATGTCGTGGAAAACTCATAAATAGTGATGAAATGGCTCCCTTGGGCCGAGAATAACCACGGACATTGCTCAACCCGTTCTGAGGCTTGCGAATAACAAAGCAGGCGTATTCTCTAGAAAACGTCTTCATAAGCGATTAACCGTTGTCGTTTGTTTTTTTTTAAACATATTTAATTTAGTGTTTACCGGTAAACATAGTTTTAAAAACATGTATTGTAAAAACGATTCCGTGGAGAATCAAATAAAATATTCGAATTGACAGTGTAAATAGTGTGAAGACAGCGTGTTCGCTTGAGGCAACACAACTTCCGTCAGCTTGATTTTAATTTTCTGACAGTTATGAACAAACCATGGTTTCTGTTCATTGAACTTTAAGGAAACACAACCAATACCCCAGGGCGATTTGTATGACATGCCGGTATGTTTTTTTCTCTTTTATTTGTATGCTGATAACATTCGTCCATTAACTTGTCACTGTGATTCGATGATACTTTGGTACATCCAGAAGTCAAGATTGACAGTGTGGTTGTACATGTGTGTGTTGTGTGTGTGTGTGTGTGTGTGTGTGTGTGTGTGTGTATTTCGAAGTTGATGAGGTCTTTCCGCGCTTGATACTGCATTATGTTAGGACCTGGAGTGTGTTCCAGCACTCCTACCGAATAAAGGTACTGGAACCACGAACGTTGGGGCTAATTGTGAATATAGTTGCAATTTTCAGATATTTGTTTTATTGAAACGCATTTGATTGTGAAAAGGACGTGTGCATTAGGGAATGGGGGAAAAAACGTAGTTCTCAGGGTAAACCTGTACGGTATGGCCACCAACCAAACGCACTTGCTTTGATAACGGGGATTGAACCGGGGCTCATAGGTTAGAAGCGGTGTGCCAACCACTGCTCTAACCCTACAGCCTTTACGTTGGAAGTCTACTATTCTAATCTAATATTCTTAGAATATATATTTATGTCGGGCGTAAAAAGAAGTCGCTGTGCGCCATTCTTTTAGCCCTGCGAGCGATTCACAAGTAGTACAGCCTTCACGCTGACCCACTTGAATGGGGCAAGTAAAATAAAAATCGGGCACTTCGTAACGAATTTAATGCTTGTGTGTTGAATTAATTTATTTTCGAATGGAAACAGCTGCTGCGTGTGTCACTAGCCGCCCATAAAGAAGAATTTTAATAGGGGTATTAGCTTACTTTTTAATGGATATCATATTACCCTTTTTAAAACTACAATGTGGTTTCGCTCCTTGAATTTGGTATCCGCTTTGTACAGGTTGAAATGTTACATGAGTTTGCACATTTGCACAATTGTTATGAAGATTTAAAAGGTGATATTTATTTACCTGACTTTGTTCTGAAGTACACAAATTAATTAGAAAGCATTTGTAGTAGCGCACGTGTAGATCCTTATTGGTTCCATATCACATCTACAGAATCATCTGACTTCTAAGTGAAGTACTAAGAATGTCCATGGTCATTGGCTTAAATTATCGAGACTTGCGAATAAAATGCGGACAAGGTCTAGAGAAAACATTTGAGTCGCGCTCTGTGAAAATGAGTTTTAATGCAAATGCGTAAAGTGTCGTCCCAGATTAGAATGTGCAGTTCGCACAGGCTAATCAGAGACGACACTTTCCGCTTTTATTGTATTTGTCGTTTGAAGGAAGACTCTTCGTGACGAAAATCCAGTTGAGGCAGAAAGTGTCGTCCCTGATAAGCCTGTGCGGACTGCACTGGCTAATCTGGGACGACATTTTACGCACATGCATTAAACCCCCTTTTCACAGAGCGAGGCCCATATCTATTCGCAAATAAGCGAAGTACACATCGCCTTTGTTCACTTTTCCTCGCTGTTAAGAGTTGAAAACAATGAATATTAAAGTCGAGTTGGTGGATCAGATAAATGGTTGAGTGTTTGATTTCAAGATGTTAAGATATCGCTTTCACTTCTTTTAACCAAGCGGTTGGGTCAGTTATGTTTATTAACATTATTGACCGAGATAATACTCCTGATTTGTTTACTATGTAAACACTGTACGCTTAATTTGTCCACTTGGGCTTTTGGCCTTCTGGATGTTTTGTTCAAATAAACTTGAAACTTGAAAACTTGTTTGGTTTTTCATGGGTAATCTGGGTCTGACCCATACAATATGTTTTTGGAAGTGGTCTGGTGTCGATAGATGAAACACATGGCAGGTTATGTTTGTTAAACTTAATTGACCGAGATAATATTCCATGTTTGTTTTGTTTTACATGGGTTATCTGGGACTAACCCATAGAAGTTGTTTTTGCAAGTGGCCTGGTGTCGATAGATGAAACAAATGAAAGATTCAAAATACAGTTGTACTTATTATGATGTTGTTGTATGGTGTTTGAGCAAGTTTAAAAGAATGTTCTTGCGTGAAATATTTTTTGTGAATACAAATTTAAGCCGCTCCACAAGCCCCGTTTCTGTGCTTTTTCAAATGCCTACGTGTTTAAAACTCATTTGTATGTTAACAGCGTCAGCCTACAAAGTTAATGAGCAATAAAGCATATGGCTTTTTATGCGATTTTCATTTTAGATATGCAAATGGGTGTTAAACAATACTTACGACTGAATTAGCTTTTAGAATTGATGTAAAAATTATGCTAACGTACGTGGAGCTAATACACTGTAAAAAAAAAACAAAAAAAAAACACACACACGTTTTTTTTTTTACTCTCGTTAAATGTATCGAAAGACTGTGCGAAACACGTTAAAGAGACTTTTTAACAGATTTTGACATGTATTAAAGTTTGTCATTATATGCTTTAAATTGATAAATGTAAAAATTGAAACTAAATAGATTCAGGCTAAAAAAAAACATGAATAAATTAAAGAAAGAAAAAAGTAGTCCTCAACTGGGCTCGAACCACTGACCCTTGGAGTAAAAGTTTAGAGCTCAAACCACTCGGCCATCCGTGCTTATATAATGAGTGGGCGTGTGTTTTTTTTATACATTTATATAAGCAATCCTCGTAATGTCACAAAATATAACGCTATCAACAAAACACTCCAAATTATTCAATCGAATCGCGATTGTAAGACTGTATAATTTCAGGTTTATTAAATAGTCAAAAGATGCATACACTGGATATTTAAGAGCATGGTAGATGTTCTGTATTACTGTTTCCTCGCAAATATCATAACTACAACGAAAATGTGCTAATTTGAAACATTTTTTTTTTAATTTTGTCAATTTATCAAAACATGAAAAGGTCCCTTTAAATGCACCAGTAACAAAATAGAGTCCAATTTGAGTATGTGGGATGTATTATGTCCAACAGTCTGTCAATTTAAAGTGCTGATATACGATTTTAAAGTCAGCATTATATTTTCAGTTTTTTTTTTTTAAATCAATTTTATAAATATGAAAGAGGAACGTCACATTAAATAGTTTAACTATATTATAATGGTGCGATTAAACAACTGATTTTTACTTCAATGAAATTCAAAACGATTAAGTTTTCGCCGATACCGACACATTATTCGTATTTGTTGTAAACAAAATGTGTCTATGTGTCGTATTAATTAACACATCTCTACAGAAAATTGCGGATTTCTTATGAGTACATGTATATCATTTGTTTTGAATGAGTTGTTGACTGTGCAGCAGAAAATTATTTGCAATTGAATAAAACAGTTATTTCTTTGATTGTCTACTTCCACGTCTTCAGAACTGTTAATATTTATTTGTTTATCGACGTTTTATCTGTTTTGAAACAAAAAAGAGATCTTATATACTCACTTTTAATGTCATCATGAATATAGTGGTTATTTATGTTTGCTAAATGTTCCGAATGCAAAATGTAAAAAAAAAACATAGCCAAACCCCACATTCTTTCCTTTTTTTGATGCAAATTTCTTATTTTTCAGTGAATAATCATCATCAATACTACATGGACGACAACAGATGTACTGATGTCCAACAATCCACAGATGATGTACTCCACTATATCCCGATACATAAAATTCCCTTATAATTTCGAATGGTCATCAGTGTCCATTTCTTCACGTGTTTGTTGTTGATTGGTTGAGTTCTAAATGTATTGAATTACTGACACCCTGGGAACGGATAAACAAAATTATTCAGGTATTTACACACTTATCGAACAATCATTCTAGACGTGATATGAATTTGTAATGTACTCTTATAATTCAATAAAATCATGTTTCCCATCGCACATTTTGTATGATCAATGCAACCAGGCAAACAAGATGATGCAAGTTTGTTTGATTAATGTTAATAAGGTCGGCCTGTTTCAATAGTTATATAAGATAATATCACTTGAATGGCGTGAATAATGTGCACATAGAATGCGGTCGGATAATATTCAAACGGAATTGATGGCTATATTTAACACACTCTTTTATAACATAACAAAACTTATCTGTTAAAGTGTAAGCTGATCGTTGAACTACATTTTATCAAGAGCATGTATATAGACCAAATCACTGTTCGTTTCCACTAACATCATAATACAAATAGGGTAGGTAGGTCGGCAAACCTTGTTTTTTAGTAAATATTTTGTTTGCTACACGAATTATTTCACACCTCAAACAATTTATGATAGAAATCTTTCAAATCTCTATGCAACATTATTTGTTTAAGATTTTAAACTCTGTGTAGGGAATATGATTGGGTAATAAAAAACCTGATCGAAAACAAAGAGTTTTTTTAACGCAACACAGCCATGAACTCAATATGGAATACACAAAATGTTAAGCCTTGACATGTTTTTGGCTTTCGTGTAGGTGGAAACAAACAACTTTTTTAACTTCCAAGCAGCCGCGGCGACATGTTTGCACTAATATCAGTAATTGTATATACCAGTGTACAGTATCTGTCGTTTGTGTAATGGCAACTGAATTTACAATACTCTGAACCAAATGGGGGTCTTCATTTTCCCATGGAAATTGTTGTGTTGTGTTGTGTATGTTTTTTTTTTTTTTTTTTTTTTTTTTTTTTTTTAAAGAGTTTCGGCTGCAACGTGGTAAACACATAATCTATTGCTATTTTTATCCAATTTCTGTCTAAAAAAAATGATTAATCTTAAGCTGAAATTCTTATAAAGAAATAAAAAAACAACAACATTTATTTACATGTTTTGCGTTATAACTTGTTTAGCGAACTCATGAAGTAAGATATGTGTAACTGAGATTAACAAACCACCTTTATGTATTAAAATTACAAAATGGACTGAAACGGACGTTTCAAAATGCCTTGAGCTTTCGATGCAATCGAGCTTAAATGAATAGGTTTAAAAATCCAAAATGAACATCGCCGATCTTCTTATGTAAAATGAAAGAAAATGAGTCGTGTTCTAAGAAAACTGGGCTTAATGCATGTGCGTAAAGTGTCATCCCAGATCAGCCTGTTCAGTCCGGGCAGGGAAATCAGGGACGACACTTTCCGCCTAAATTGTATTTTTGCTAAGAAGAGACTTCATTTAAACGAAAAATGTCATAAAAGCGGAAAGTGTCGTCCCTGATTAGCCTGTGCGGACTGCACAGGCTAATCTGTGACGACACTTTACGCACATGCATTATGCCCAGTTTTCTGAGAACAGGACACAAATGAGAGTCGTATACTACTCGTACACAATGCAAAAATAAGTCGCAAACCGGAGAAGAGAACATGAAAATACGATAATCATTTGTATTGAAAACATATATATTAAATAATATTTGAAACACAATGATGAGTAACTGTATATTAATTCGTCACTAAAGAATTCGGACTACAGCCACAACACATAGTTTATTTGACAATACAAATGGTACGTCGAATATTATGTCTTTACGGGGTTTTTATACTATAGCTTCGCCGAAAATAAAACAATTTCCAAACGTCGTGTATAACTTTAATATCTATCAGATATACAACGAGATATCACAATAGCAATCATATTTTTTTGCAGTTACGAGAGCTTATAGACGGGAGTTAAATCCGTGTTATAAATAAGTTTTAAGTGATAGAGTTGTCGTTCTTGAATCTTCGTTTTCTGTTCTTTTCTGAACATTTCATTCACCTAATCTAGATTGTTTCAAAATCAGTGTTTATTTGAAAATCTCATATGGTATTATATTTGTATCTCCTTCGCCCTCCCCAAAAGAATATCGTAAGAGGGGTGGGGTGTGGCTGTATACTGGTTTCAGGTTGGCCGTCTAGCCGCCCGGTCTTCCGGAAGGCATTTTTCTTGTACAGGGCATGTGTGTACAAATTTGGCGTGTTCTGAGAAAACTGGGCAAAATGCTTGTGCGTAAAGTGTCATCCCAGATTAGCCTGTGCAGTCCGCACAGGCTAATCCGGAACGACACTTTCAGCCTAAACTGGAATTTCGCTAAGAAGAGACATCATTTAAACCAAAAATTCCATAAAAGCGGAAATTGTTCTCCCTGATTAGCCTGTGCGGACTGCACTGGCTAATCTGGGATGACCATTGACGCACAAGCATTTTGCCCAGTTTTGTCAGAACACGACACAAATGTTGAAGGTATTAACTTCAAACTTTACAGAAGACACATCTCATTGAGCAAAAAGAGGCATAACTCTTGTTTTCATACTTTACAGTCATGACATTTTGGTTATTTTAAAATTTAAAGGGACTTGTTCACAGAATTTGGCATTTTTTGAAGTTTTACATTAAATGCTTTAAAACGTTTAAATCGATAATGTTTACATCGGAAATAAATATCTCAAGTATAAAACAAGAAAAAAAAATCCACACCGGGGCTCGAACCACTGACCCTTGGAGTAAAGGTCTAGCAATCCTCGTTATGTCACACAACATGACGATAAAAACAGAACTCTCCAATTTATTCAATTGTTTCGCGTTTGTAACGCTTTATAATTTTCAGGTTTTTAAACCATCAAAAGATGCATAATTATATTGGATATTTAGAGCCTGGTAAATGTTCAGTATTACTGTTTCCTCGCAAATACCAGAACTAGAACGAAAATTTGCAGATCTGATTTTTTTTTCAATGTCGTCAATTTACCAAAAAGTGAACAGGTCCTTTTAAATTTTGGTCTGGATGATATATGGATAATTAAAAGTAGTAATAACTAACTTGAAACCTAATAGGCAGTAAGATCTTATTATGAGGCGGGGGGGGGGGGGCATTGAATTGCACAAGGACAACTATTCTTGCTCTCATTTTCATGTATATATATATTGTTCCTCTTTGATAATGTTTATGTCACTGCGCAACACAGCCTTCCATAAGTGAAACATAAACGAAATCTTCGTACTCGACGTATTTTCCATTTGTTGAAGAAAAGCGTTACATACGCTTTATTATTTTACCGATTTCGAATGATAATTATCTATAAATGAAAGATTATTTTAAAGATTTGTCTTACTCATGAGTGTTATTTCGCTTGTTTGAAACATAAGGTTTACATTCTTATTTGAATCTATTACAATTATGTTGGAAATCGTCATTTGACCAAATCCCCTTAGGAAGAGGACGATCCGCGCGCTGAAGCTATGTGTGAAATCATTTTATATCTGACCTGTGGTTTCTTAACATAATTACGATAATCAAAGTGGTATACATGCATGTAATACAAGTCATATAAGGAAAACGACATATCCTCTTGGCTGACATGCTTTCTCGCAAAATAAGTTGAAATATTTTAATAAGCATCAACCAAGTAACATTTACTTCTGCAAAGACTTTGTTGATGACGACGGACGCTGGACTGTGTCTGACAGAATAATTCACACTTAAGCGTCTTTCGTTCTAAAAAATGAGCTAAAATCTTAATGTAAGAAAAGTACTGGGTAATACCGTTATTTTAAAATACGGAAGACTTTCTTTCACAATGTGCACGATTTAATTCATTGAAATTGCATCAATCAAGGATATCTGTATTACACCAATCAAGGATATCTGTATTACACCAATCAAGGATATCTGTATATGCACCAATCAAGGATATCTGTATATGCACCAATCAAGGATATCTGTATATGCTCGTAAATGTATCGATCGCTTCCTCTTCCTTGTATATGTTTTTACTTGTGTTTTTATATGACTGTTACATATTGTATGCCCTTCTTTCCCCGGCGTCCGCTTGAACTTTGGTAAAAAATGTAGTTAAAACGTCTGTTAGCTTCATAACTTCATTAGATTCCACCTGAAACTTGTATAATTAAATGATACATCAACACTTGTATCAGGGGCAACATTTACCATAACTCAGCATCATATGTTTAAGGCTAAGACCATTTTGCATACTTTTTCTACTTAATGTTCATATTTACCAACTGTTGCGTTCGAAAAGGTTGTATAACTGATCCCAAAAAATAACTCATTTCAAACAACTATTTCACCCACCAGTTTTCAACATAGGTCTCATAAACACTACTTTGATTTGTCGCGCAATGCTGTCTTCTCACATCTCTTGTAACTTTTCAAAAGGGACTCGGATTTCGTTTTGCACATCTGCACATAATGCGGGCAATTTTTCCACTCCTGAGATGTGTTTGTACATGATTACGAAGACATTCTTTACGTGACATAAGATGTGTAAATACGCCTTTTGACAAAGCCTTTAACTGAGGAAGCAAATCGTTTTGTGGGTAATTTATAACATAAGTTATGTCATATACAGTTTAAATACAAATAAAACATGTGAATTGCTCCAAAGTATGCATCACTAATTATACTATTAAAACACATAATTTCGTTATTCTATACAAGTACTGTATTTCAAAATAACTTCAGAGTTAAAATTTTATTTCATGAATCCATGAAAATGTACAGTATGAAAAGGCGAATACATGGGTACGTAGTAAACAATACATACGTAGGATTTAAAGGTTGTGTGTGACAATAATCACATTTTCACGAGATATTCATATTTGTTGCTTACAACTCATCACCGAATCATACAATTAAAGTGCAAGGTAACAACGTTTGTGACGGGAAAATTCTAGTTGAAACTATTCCACATTACTTACATCTTCTAAAACAATACCGCATTATTATGTGTTTGTAATCATACTATCACTGTTAACATTATAAAACCTTAAGTCTCATCTGTACGTTTATCATAAAATATTTTAACGCCATTTCCGGGAATATTATTGTAAGTCTTTTCAAATTGGGGTTCCAGCGAGAAGAAAACAAAAAAGTGAACACATCCGCGAAACATTGGCCCGCTCTGTAAAAAGATATGTAAACGACATATATGTTCGAGAAAACAAGTTTCTTCACAGATACACATAAAAATGCACATAGTTCCATTAACAATCCATCCATTTTAACATCACGTGCGCGTGTTGATGCCTTAAGGACCCCATATTTGACGATGTGCCGGTTAAATAAAAACAAAATACGTCCATAAATGTGTAAGCAAAGTACGAGTTGATTCTTCTTCACCTCTTTTAATTACTATACACTGGCCAAGGCCACTACACAGTGTGCGCATGACCCAATGCATGCTACATATTCTAGGAAGATCAGGCAACAGCCACAGCAGTTACGCACCATACAACAACATGTGCAAGTCGAATCGTCTGACGGCGGCGTCGCGGTTACTAATCCTGATTGACTGTCAACGACTTCACAATTATCGGTAGGTCTATCAATAACGTTTGGTTGACGATCTACGATGCTGTCAAAGACTGGTTCCATCCTTTCTTATTTGAAGACACGTCTTTATATGAATATCAGACGACACACACTGCTTTTTGCGAAAACAGTGTACAAATTACTTGAATGAATTACGAGTGAATTGTTTCGTGTTAAGGTTCACGTCAGCAAACTATTGCGGATATCCTCATCTGTGGGTTAATTAAGTGTATTAAAAAAAATAAACAGTGCTAAGGTTGACGTAAGCAAACTATTGCGGATATCCTCATCTGTGGGTTAAGTGTATGAAAAATAAACAGTGCTAAGGTTCACGTAAGCAAACTATTGCGGATATCCTCATCTGTGGTTTAAGTGTATGAAAAATAAACAGAGCGTAAACGGTGTCACAAATTTATTTTGTATAACTACTACTTATGGCGAAGGGTTTAACCACATAGCGTTAACCTATGTGCACCGTATACAAACGTGGCGTTAACCTATGTGCACCGAATACAAACGTGGCGTTAACCTATGTGCATCTTATACAAACCTGGCGTTAACCTTTGTGCACCGTATACAAACGTGGGGTTAACCTATGTGCACCGTATACAAACGTGGCGTTAACCTATGTGCACCGAATACAAACGTGGCGTTAATCTATGTGCATCTTATACAAACGTGGCGTCAACCTATGTGCACCGTATACAAACGTGGGGTTAACCTATGTGCACCGTATTCAAACGTGGCGTTAATCTATGTGCATCTTATACAAACGTATCGTTGACCTATGTGCACCGTATACAAACGTGGCGTTAATCTATGTGCACCTTACACACACTTATCGTTAACCTATGTGCACCGTATACAAACGTAGCGTTAATCTATGTGCACCTTACATAAACGTATCGTTAACCTATGTGCACCGTATACAAAGTTTTTGATAGAAACATGTAATTACTCTAAAATCGAGAAAGAATCTATGAAATTCATTGAAAGAATCAACATTACACATGTCTTCAAAGCATATGCATTTAAACATGAGTATTACTCACTACACCTTAGATTAAGTGCTCGATGCATAGGAACAGATTTCCTGTATACATTACATTTCCCCAAATATTTGTTATTTATACCGCGCGTGACATTGTTGTCCGGGTTTGCAGGAATCCAGTATCATTTTGGAACATGGTCAACAAAATTAGCAGAGATATGCATCAAGGGTGGCTAATGTAAGACAAACTGTGTTTTGTGGTGTAATAATGCTAATTACCTTATTTCAAAGGACGTGTTCCAGAATAACATAGTTTTGAACTCTCGTGTTGTTTTGCAGATTATGGTTATTACATAATTTATGAGTTTAAGTATTTGCTTTGTCTGTGGACACCCTTTTTATTGTTATACCTCAATTATTCTGAAAATTTTAACACTTTAAAAGCTTCTTTTATACGACAAACTATTCCTCTTTTACTTTTCTGCACAGGCTGATCTGGGACGAGACGAGGCATTCAACTCTTTTACAACACAGAGCGACAACAGCAGCGAATATTGTCATATATTATGACGACGGCACTACTGAGCATGACCCTCGCGAACACGAGGAAAGCTTGCGTTGTTGAATTTCTGACCATCCATGGTATTAACCCGGTGCTGTAAAGTGTAGTTGTGTGCTTTATTCTGACAATTATTGCAATATTCAAATGTATGTCGACAACAACAGCGAATATTGTCAATTGATGATGACGACGGCAATACTGAATATGACTCTCACGAACGATTGCGTCATGAAATTCATGAATATTTATGGTATTGTATGATATTGTGTTGTAAGGTGTAGTTGTGTGCTTTATTGTGACAATGATTGCAGTATTCAATTATCTATCGAAATATGGAGGATCTTCCTCTATAGCGCTCACACGGGCCTGGGACATCAGTTGGCTAATTTTATTCTGGCATTCTAAGCTAAAAATATAATGAGCAGGTTTCTATGTGTTGCATAGTCTCTTGTCTGTGAATACATTTTCATTTTCTACATTGAACACCTTCTTTATTGGAATCCATAGATATATGAGGCCGTCCTCTCTTTTTCTGAAAACAATATACATCCAGTTGTTATGCCTGAACATTCCAAATCGTTTGACTTGAAGTTGGGTTTTTACAGATAACTGATGATTGTCTTCTGCCCGTTATTCATCTGTGCGCAGTTGTCGGGCCAATTTAATGGGTCCATTCAATCTGATAAATTATCGATTATAATGAATTGGGCAACTAATATGTGACAATAACCTCTTCACAGTAAATTGGTGCAATTCAATTGAATATTGCTGTTTGCTGATCTTTTTTTAAAGTTATATTTAATTTGTATATAATTTCAAACTTTCAGAAAAATAAATAAGAAAAACGTTGTAGTTGAAAAAAACCTTTAACTGCATTTTCTTAGCTGTCAATTTGCATTAACCATTTTCTTGATTGAAGTATAAACTGTGCTCCTGCAAATTCCAAGTTTATTTCAATGTCTTAACAAACATTTGCTGCATCTTAGATATTTATCACATCAGTAAAGAGTTTCCACAGAGCTAGTTTGTATTCTGTGAATTCTGCCATAATTGCCGTCATCAATAACAATGTTTCTGAGACATGTACCTTGGGAACTAAATAAGTAGTTTATGTCCTTAAATACCAGCTTTCTTTCTGTAAATAGCTTCGCTTTTATACGATGTCATTCTTCAATAAATGGGACCCGAAATATGATCTTTAGAGGATGTCTACTTAGTCATGTGAGTTTTCACTTGCAAAAGAGTAAGATCGATGAATTGCTAATCTTCATTATTTTAGATTGAAAAACTGTCTTTTGACTATGCAAATGTAGTTGTAATTTTCAATCGCTTATTCTTTAAATGTTTTTTTTTCATTTCAGTTGGCCTATTATCGAAAAATTATTGTTTTATTTAAGCAGGGTATTAATTTTGCATTTATTTAAAATACGCTTATTTTAGCAATCCAGTCATATGTGCTCACATTAGTTTTGATGTCATGATACTCATAAGGAATTGTTCACTTTGAACATACAGCGCAGAAAAAAGGGCCGGTGTTTATCGACCCACAGTATGTGGATTCTGAAGAAGATGAGGTGGTCGATTATCAAGGTGAAGGTTGCACTCAACACTTCCTGGTGTTGCAAAATTATTGTGTTGTATTTATTGATTTTTACATTGTATGTGCAATGTGCTTTTGATGGTAGCCACTGCCTTGATTGAGTATTTTGGCTTTTTTTTCAGCTTCAACAAAAAACAACTATGAGTTACTATTATTTATTGTTGAGAATTCAAATAATATTCCCACATCACACTGGTACGAAAACTGATTTTTTTTAGAGGAACTCAGGACATTTTAGGATCACAATAAACGACATGGTTTGGTTTCTTATTGACGTTCTTGCATCACCGTATTCCAGAAATTGAGTCGCAATTTGTAAGGATGATAATGCGGCGTGACAGGGGCATGAGTCGTGTCGTTCCATTGAAAACTATCAAATACGATTGTTGTATTCTGATGTATTTTTCATAGTATAATATTGCATGTAAGTGTATTGTGTTTCGTGCCATTTTTGCTTTCAATTAAATGAACATTTTCTGACGCATGGAGACCAGTTATCATACCCGGGCACAGGATGATCACATAAGTATTCATTCGATGTGAAATTTAATGTGATGTGTGTTTGCCTGTAAGGCCCATGTTCAATGTTCAGGTACACAGCGAGAAATGACATCAGAAAAAATGTTGTTTTTTTCAACCAAAACAATGATTACATTCCAAATATTGACAAACAGTGAAACAAGTTTGTTTTCTTGTTCTATTCTATGCAATTGAAATACATGGTGATGAATGCATTTATTTTCATAATTCTGTCTATTTTTGTCAAATTTCTTAATTCTGTCTAGTCTGAGTCAAATAACAAAAACAGGATTTAAGGCTGCGTCTTTATCATATTATGTGTCAAAACCAAATGTCGGAAGTATACTTCTCTCTGTATAAAAAAGTAGCTCGATTGTAGTCTTTATGTGTTTGACAAGATACTGTTTTTTTCTGGAAATGGTTTATATGATTATCTTCAAAACAAGGGGACAAAGCACTGGTTTGTATGTGAATTTTACTGATGCAAACCGAATAAGCTTTGCTTATGCAGCTTACATTTTTTATGATAGTTGATACTAAAACTAAAAAAAGCTGTTCTATATGACAGACTTATTTACCACAATTATGTTTGTAATTGCCTTTTCCAAAATAAACCAATGTCAATTTCAAATTAGTATCATGCATCATTTATTCACTAGAGAGCCTGTTGATGCATTTGTTTAAAACACTCAACAACTTCATTGAATAAGCACTTACGACCGCCTTAACATTGTGTTTTTCCTGTGACAATAATGGGCAGTTTACATTAGCGGTGCGGTCCACAGAGAAAATTGTCAGAGAATCAAAGTGGAAATCAATGTTTAGCGCAACATTGGGAATTCAGGTCAGAATGCTTTATTGATAATTACGATGAACACTTAGCTCTCTAGTTAAAAAGCAATAATTTAAAATTTAACATCAACAGTAAAAGGAAGATTATAACATTGACTTCAGCATAACTAACCTTAAGCAAGATTGTTTCAACAAAAGGGAGAGAATGCTAAAGAAAGAGAAGTAAACATGCTTGAATTAAAGAGTAAATTATTACTAGAAAGCTGAAACAAATGTCTTGTGTGAGTTGAAGATGTAAAAAATCCCCTTATTTGCTCAGTGTCTTATCTGCCTTTGCATTGATTCTTTCAATGCCACATTTACTAGATATACATGGAAATTCGTCATCATTGTCTGAAACTATTATAATCTTTAAATAACTGTTTTAAACTAAACAACTGTTTGTGACTTTTGTTATGCAATATTTTTAAATAATTACACTTTTCTATAAACAAAACAACAAAATAAATTTAACCTTTAGGTTAAGTCTTGTAATACAAAATATACTCACTACATTGTTAAACTATTATACAGTCGTAATTCCACAGTCAATGAACCTTTGTTACCTTTGTTACATTCCTCATCCCTGCTGATAAGGTAAAATTAACGTATACACAAATAATTGCATTTTGATTTTATAAGACTATCTTTGGTGCGTGTTTCAGATTGCGAGGATGACGAAGGGGTTGATGGGGCAGAGGGCGGAGACACTCAGACTACCAGGTAAGGGCCCTGCAGGGGCCAGGAGCAGTATTCACAAAGCATCGTTACTTTACATTACATTTGAACCTTATCCCTAAATGTTAGAGTGGCGTAGTTGATATAGCTTTCTTCTAGCGAACAGGAGGTACATGGTCAGATAAGGTTAAATTTATTTGTTTAGCTCGATTCCATTGAATTCCATGGTCTTATAAAAACACTCTTGAGTCATTTTCTCCGAAGGACCAGTCCTTGCTGTCTTTAGAAAGATCTTAAGAATGGTCCACGAGTGGGGATCGAACCATCGACCTACTGGTCGCAAGGGGGACAACATATCCTCTACATCATTGCGGGTTGATCCCTACTCTAGAGGCATTCTCAGGATCTTCTCTTCATGCATTATTACTGTTTCTACCCAAGAATCAGACTTCATGTCTGAAAAAGCGTATGTGTATCTATGCAATGAATCACAAATAAATAGGTTTACAATAAAGTAAATGTGGATGTGTCTGGACTGTTGAACATGTAGAACAGCAGCTCACAGTAAAACTGTATAAGTTGTTAGTTCGCAAGCATCCTTATGAAGAAAACAAATCGCATGAAGAGTTCTTTCTTGGAATTGAAATACCCATCGGCTATAAAAATGCCTCCAATCAAAGATGGTAAAGTATATTGGGGTTCTTATGAATGTTTATATGTCAATCAGAAGACATCTTGTGTATCCGCTCTATTTTCACAGTTTTTAACCAAAATTTCAATCTTAATGACACTTTGAATATAGAAAGCTTGCATGGAGTCTAAGCTTTGTGTTGGATTTTGGGCAAGTTTGGTCAAGGTCACTGTAACTGAAATAAGAACAACAGTTTCGACTCAATAACTTGAAATTGGATGGGGGTATTGCACTGAAACTGTTTGTTTCGTAAGCTTACAAGCAGCCCAAGCTCTGGATTGCATTTGATGCCTATTAGATCAAGGTCAAGGTCTAGGTCACTATTACTTATAATACCGGTAGAAACACGAGTTCAGCTCAATAATTTGAGTTTGAATGGATATATTGCACTGACACTTTGTGTGTAGGTAGCTTTCATTATTACCCAGCTGGATATTGCATTTGGGGACCAGTCGGGTCTAGGTCACTGTTACTAAAATAGAAATAAAAAGTTATTGATCAATAACTTAAAATTGGTTGTGTTGCTAGCCTACATGCAGATTTCATTTAGGGCCAGTTGAGTTTTATGGGGAACATTTCTGCAATTTTGTGTTGGAAGTTCATTGGCAAGAATATCTTTGTGACGAGTTTGATGAAGTAATGAAGTTCACGATCACTGTTACTAAAAATAGAAAACGTGTTTCTGCTCACTTTCTTAAATTTCGATGGAAGAATTGTCCTTACATTTTGTGAGTAGTAAGCATACTAGTTTGGGATTTAACAATTATTTAAATGAGATAAAATGTTGTTTTCATGATCACAATGAAGAAGGAGATTCACACAAAGACTGTCCTGAGGGACGGACAGGAGCAGACGTTTTTTTCGGAGGATTCGCAAGTGGAGACGGATCCTAACGCCCCCGATGAACTGCGCGAGAGCATGCAACAGATCATAGATGAGTTCATGGGCAGCCCCACATGTGCGCAGAAACCCCTGGAACATGACGTGTAAAGAAAGTGTACAGAACACAAACTCTCATTGGTCCATTTACATGCCTACTAGATTTCATGTGAACATTTCCTTACAATTATCTGAACACAATTAAATATCAGCTAGAATCTGAAACCATTTCAATATTCACATTGAAATGTTTTGGTATAGATCAATCAAAGGCCCCATTTGATTGACTTCTATCACCTCTCTTAACTCTAACGATTTAGGATTTTTATATGTTTCTTAATTGCTGTGCTGTTACTGTATGTTGTAATCAAGTTTTAAGAAATGCTTTCAGTATGAATCATCAGTCACTTGTTGTTTGTTGTTACTAGTTTACATAAAAGTGTTCTAAATAGAGTATTCATTGAGTGGTGTCATTCAACACAATGTTATGATGATGGTGAATATGATTATTTATTTTCTATAATACTGAGAGAGACGTTGATGACTATGATGTTGAAGCTGACAATAAATTGATATACAGTTGTGATGATGATGATATGAGGAGATCAACATATTATGTCTGGACAATAATGATAACAAGTAAAGTAATGATTCTACAAGGTAATTGTTGCTTGACAAGTTTAATCCGTGACGTTTCGTGTTTATATCTTGTGAGCAATCAACCAAACACGACCAAGGTAGTAAACTCAAAGTCAGTAATATATATATATA
>VMBQ01003976.1:61310-93674 GCA_007657795.1 Dreissena rostriformis
CAGCATCATCATCATCATCATCATCATCATCATCAGCAGCAGCAGCAGCAGCAGCAGCAGCATCATCATCATCATCATCATCATCATTATCATCATCATCATCATCGTCATTATCATCATCATCAACATCATCAACATCATCATCAGCAGTAGCATCAACAACAGCCGCAGCAGCAGTAAATACAAATATAAAATGTATCAAAGTGATAACACGGTAACTAAACGTGTTTGTGATATCAGCACGTATTTTGCAAGCATGTTTATTGCGAATGCATGAAGCATTCTAAATGTGAATAAATGATACTAATGATGCTTATGATAAATGCCCCAGTGATAATAATAATAATCAGTTCGATATGCCATCTTATTAAATATAAATAGGTTAAATATGTTCCATTTCAGACCGAGCCGTGTTATTGATCTCATGATATAAAGCGTACAGTAATATGGTAAGCTTCTTTTGATGCAGTCCAGTGGCATTAAACATTGGCATACATAATCGATGTGAAGTCTAAATGACCTGTGTAAATAAGAAACACATCTCGGATAGCTATGTACTGTAGGTATTGCTGACTGTTGTTGTCCATAACGAAAATGCCAGGTTTACGTCCGTTGGATTGAGAACAAATCCCAATCTTAAGATAGCGCACTTGTAATGGGCACCTTTCCAAAAATAATCTATTGAATTATTTTCTTAATTAGCATCATTTAACTGAACTACATGCACATTTTTAGGTAGGCTATCCATGTTTTCTAAAAAAATGTACTGATTTGTTTCAAAACCACCCCACGCTCGGCTTTTGTCCGGGGTATATGAAAGTTCCATAATTCATCCAGATTTCCAAATATAGGCATGCGGTTGGTGTGTACAGATGCAGTAAAGGTGTTTAAAGTTTAAACAAGACGATTAAAGTATTATTTCACAGACATTTATTTTTTATAACTTGTTATCAATGGAAGAGCGCCATGAAATGTAAGGCGGTTCAGCCAAGTAGAAATTGGGTTGGTTAAAAACAATGTGTCATAAAATTCAAAATAGTATCATTTAAGTAATATTTTGAACTTTTATAGATACATTATATGCAGCAAAAATACCAAGTAATAGACAGATTTACCGTTTACTTTTTGAAATAAAAATAAAAATGCAACATGCATGATTCGTATTTTGAGCAGTAAATCACCCAATTTAGCCATAACGTTGTTTTAATTTTAAAAATTGAAGAATGTGCATATAAAATTGCAACATATTTAACAATAAACATAGCTTATATGCCATATTAAATAAAATTACGTTAGAAAAGAAATAAAACGCGTCGCAAAAAATATGAGTTGTCGGCAGGATTCGAACCTGCGCGGGAAGATCCCAAAAGATGTATAGTATATCGCCTTAACCACTCGGCCACGACAACTTTACATACTTACCTGCTTAAATTAGATATCCATCAGTAAACAGGTAAAACGGCTCTTCAATCTTCGAAGAAATCGCGGGAAATCATTACAGGTGCGCTACCTTAACTCAAAGAATGTATTTCGATGCGTTGATACCAAGAGCAGGTCATCAGACGAACATGATAACGGATCACGGATCATAAAAACTCCAATGAGCAACATCTTTTTAAGCCAACAAATATTATGAACATATTATTGGAAACATAATCACAAGCAGTGGTAGTATCATAAGACATGTATTTATTGTTTAATTAACATATACGTCAACTTACAAAACATTTCGAAGTAAGAGAAACATTGTTTTGCAAGTTGATCGCTCGGCTCGCAAAAAAACATTTATAAAACTCCACCTTTAATCGTGACCAAAGATATAAAGGCATCCAATGTTTGTGTTACACACATGGGACCCTTTATTAATAATCTTTATTTTCATGGCATGAGTACACTCTTCGCACTACATTTGTTCGCAAAATATTATTGTTAATAATTAATTATAAAAAAATTATAAGCTAAACCGTTCATACTTCTGGACTGCTTCTTAAATATCCTATAATTAGATGAAATAAAAAAATCAACATTACTAACTGAATACGATTATCGTACTTTAAACTTAATTCTCGTTCAATATTGAGTTATTTTGCATGAATGTTTTCAGTGTAAAACAAACATGTAATGAAAGCAATCCAATGGGTTACAATTTAAATTGCCTAACACGACACTTGTACAAACAGTTATACACGGCAGTTAAAGAAAATATATAACTCATTAACTCGTAATGCCAGTGAACATTGGAATAACCCTATCCAATCTATTCTGAAATATCTCATCTTAGATAATGAACATTTTTGAATTCTAAATCAGGTGGCAATTTGATCGAGACCATTTGACGTAAATGAATTCTGTTTGGGGGCAATTTCATTTTTTAGCTACTGAATGTTTAATGAGTTGTACATAGATTGCATACATTACAATCGGACGATTGCGTACTTTGTCATTAGATATTTCCACTTATCTTGATCAATCCAAAGGATCAAAGCAGCTGAATCAATGATGTGCCAATAGTATACATAAGAGAAATATGTAAATACAGTGTTATTGTGCTTTTAACCATTTAAAAATTAATTTCCGCGACATGACTGAAATAGAGATAAGATAATCGACGCCACAGGGATCAGTCGATATAGGTTGTTTTGAAATGCTCAAATTTATTTCATTTTGATTGCGTCAACATGCAGAAGAATACGTCTATTGATATACCTGTTTATCCAACAATTTTGCAAGCACAGCTTTAAAGGACAAATATGCAGTCATGTGACCTATAGGAGAAAACATGACATTTCGTATGTTTCCACTGTTTTGTCGTTATATATTTATGATTCTCATTCGTTGTTATTGTTGCGTTTAAAAAAAAGAAAAGATTTCGCACAAACCGATTTGGTATATTATGGTACTTCCGGCTCCGGTATTCAAGCATCGAGTCAATGATAAAGAAATAAGTGATATTGCTCACACGCAGGATATCAGAAATGTTTCTTTACATTAAAACACCACCAATCATAAGAATTCTTCGTTAAAAAAACGAATTATTTAAATGCTGTTTTAAAACTATCAAATATAAAACTTCTCCCATACTCCTCTGATAACCAGTTGGACTTCAAACGAATACAAATATGGCATTAATAGTAAATGTTCATTTTATGATTATGAACTTAAATTAACCCATTTAAATATGGCAACCTTTGAACAATATGAGAATGTATTTCTTCAAAAGATGAATAATTTACTGTTTATAACACTTTAAAACTCAGTTTCCAATTGAAGTCGCTTCATTTGCTTCAATCAGATTGTTTTAATTCCCAATACAACCTTGATGCGAGCCGTTGTCCTACGCTGCATAGAAATTAGAAATAAATTTAATCTTAAGAGCAGATCTCGCAAACGGCAGCTTTATTGCGCATGTATTATCAATAATGTTTTTTCTAAATTATCTTTAAAGAATGTGTTCTCACAAGTTGTTTGGTGTTTGTCCATGGTACACTGTACTGGTTCAGAAACCATATACTATGTCCTTATCTTTTCATCTATCAGTGAAAGTAAAAACTACAACTTTTTATAAAGCAATAATCATTGTATTCATGATTTTGACCACGCTGTGATATAAGCATGCGACGAACCTCTGACATATTATGAGACCTGATATCAGATGGTAAATAGCCTTACTCTGCTAAATAGGTAAATACTCGATCTCTAATAAAAAAAACTCAAAGCAGAACTATTTACTACAAGCGATGTGTCATATATGCAAATAACCAACTGCGTTTAAAAAGTATTTGTTAAGGAAACACGTAAAATATTAGTAAATACAGTCAATCCTTCCACTTATAATATGTTTAACATGATGGTTCATAATTAACATCACGTGCATTACGATTAATATAACGAATGTCTCTTAATAGCAAATACCAAATACCCTAATGAAAATGTAACAAATCAAGCGGCGTACAAAATATGTATCCGAAATGACGATCTAAATGATAGTTCATATAGATAATAATTTTTAAACAGAGTCTACTCTTTTTCATCCACCACTGATAGTTGTGTAAAATACAGATCAAAAGCTGAACGGCTCACAAGAAACAATTGTTTTGTCAGTGAAGATTTAACTTCAGAAACTTGACAGGATTCCCTCTCTTGTACTCTTCTTTGAATAACCGTCGTCATGGCGCCTACGTTGTTTTTGCTATGGTATTTCTTGAAAACGTCTACACAAGACTGGATGAACACAGATCCTTCTTCAGTATCTCAAAATGAAGCGAAGCCTTGAAAACATACAATATTCGTTAATAATTGTATATACATATATTCATAAAATAACAATTTATTTTTTCCAAAGTGAGACTAAAACAAATGTTAAATTGCAGGTTGATGTTTATATGTATTTCGTTTTAGTTATCATTCAAACAACTAGGTTATGTGTCCCTTTGTTTCAAACAAACCAATAGCACACATATATAAGTTAAACTATTTTAATTGGCTTGTCAAACATGTGCGTGTTAATGACTGACCACTGACTGTCGAATACACAGCAAATATATCGGATGTTTCTGCAACCATGTTTGGTAGTGGAAAAGGTTTTGCATCAGTCTCGATGTGGTCCAGATTCCCAACCGGAACTGTCATCTGCAACTTTTGTCCTCGACACGCATTGATCAAAAATAGTTTAGGCCGTCCTAAAAACTCAAATGAATTGTGGTAAGAAACATGTTACTGAATCCGTCCATATGTCAGTTCGCCTTATCGATGGCATACATATGCGTTTAATTAACACATGCATAACTGAAAACACTTTATTTTATTCAACTTATATATATAAAATATATTAACACATTTTATTAATACATGCATTACTCAAAACACTTTCTCTTCGCTATATATATATTTATATATTGTCATTGTCGTTGGTTCTGTTTAACGTAACATATTGAAATGCATGTTTACCTGCAAATGTCTGCATGCTTCTGTTATCGAATGTTTCTAAAATTTCGTTGTATGATTGCACTTTGCCGTCGGATGTCATTATTCCAGTCTTCAATATAACGATATAACAAACATTGCTTTGTGTCAAGTGTATAATATTGTAACAAAATTAATCAAGAAAAAACGGTATATAGAACAGTTTGGTAAAATATATATTCAGATAGATTAGAAAATGACACCTGCTGAAATTCCGAATTAAAGCAGCGTGCAACACAACAATGTGATACATTTTAAAACAATCTATTTCTAGTTAAATTTTCGTGCAGCATATTTTACATGTATATTTCAACCCAGGAAAATATAAACACAGTTAAGCGCAATTGAATGTATGCGAAAAAAACATATAATCACATCATCTCCGTGTGCCATAACAATGCAGATAAAACAGTAGAAACGGGTATCAATCTTTGCCTTTGCATTCTCCAGACAGTTTCTCAGTTCGTGTCTTGTCATATTGTCCTTTGCGACCTCAAGTTTATATCCAAGTTCATTACGAAAGAAACCCGTCAATTTGATGACATCTTTTCCTGAACCTTTAAATATTTAAAGATATGTATATTAGTATCAATTGCAACGAAATGTATTTGAATGTATCCAAAAAAACATAATAATTGTAATATTAACCTACTGGTCTGTGTTTAACGTCCGTCGGTTCAATGGTTTATAGTAAAGTTAATGCAGGGGCTTTTGTCGACAGAACGGCATGGCTGTTGAGATACTATGGAGAGGTTAACTTGAGAAGGTTTGACCAGAGGCCGAGGGCGACAGATACAACTATCATTCCCTACACGAAGGAATAACAGTAATGACTGTTCCACGAACTCCCATGACCTATGTTACATTAAAAATTGTATAAATGTGTAATTGAAGAGCACATAAGCAAACAAGTGATATTTTATCGACTGTAAATGTGGTTGAATCTAGACATAAATTTTAATAAAAACACTAACAAGTTAACGTTCGATATAGATAAAATCAATAAATTCTTGATGGTTATATGGAAAACGGTTAGGTTATAAATTTGTCAACTGTGTGTCCGAAAAAATCACTAAACAACTGGAATAGATTTAAGGCACTCAACGGTTCAAACAATTATTAAATGTTTAAACAAATTATGATAATATGAGATTTTGTTTCCTTTCCTGAATTCCTAAACGTTATAAAAATGCGTACACTACTCGTTTTTATAGCAAATTCGGTGGCGTGTACAACAAAACATGTCTGACTTGTTTTCACTTCTAATCTTAGTTCTATTCGAATACATATGACTAACTACTGTTATAAGGTGTACAAGAATAGCAACGTTTATATTTTAGTTCATATGACTTTCCTTCTTTCTATACAACACCTTCATACAGTCTTGTAAAACAAAAACACACTAACGAAAGATAGACATACACAACCAAACTTTGTAATTTTGCCTTTTTGCGTCTTCTCTGGCATTGCACTGGTCAATAAATAACCACTTGTTAGCTCAATAGTAATGCAAATGAAATATTCACTCTTTTATTGCTATTTACTTTTACTTATGCCGCAATGTTATTGCGTACACTTAGAGATTTAATGAAAAAATCCGGACAAAATGCGAGGTTTAGAGCTCCTTTAAAACGAGTTAAACCCCAGAGTGAGTTTTTGTATTAACCGTTCTAGCGACGACCCCATTTCTTCTGTTCATGTTTGTGCGTGTCTCATGTACATGTGGGATTTGTCTAGTGCATTTGTTTTGTGCCTCACTGGCAATGGGCTCCTTTCCATAAATATTAGACCGCATTTGCAATAAGGGTTTCTCTCCTGCTGATGCAGCTGAAGTTTCATTTAAGGTGTATTTTAATATTCACAATGATTTCCGCGCAATTACTCAATAACTAATAAAAGCTATTTAATTAAACACTGCTAATGTACACCTCAATTCTAGACTAATTTAAGTGATGTATTCGTATAGGGTAGGGTCACCGTTACTGTTGATTTATGTAAAACAATGTTTCTGCTATATATCTCGAAAACTATGTGAGTATTTGTGATGAAACACTATCCTTAATTATATCGAGATTTAGTTATAAGTGGGCAGAGTAAAGGTGGGAGGATTTTGTTCCGAATATGAAAATACCAAAACTTGTATCGACAATAATATGTGCCTATACGCTGCAGCTATCTATCAAACAGATTGTTTTTAAATTAAGTTCCGGCAATTTTGACAATTACATGATAGGTCGATAGCTCTGTCCTCCCACAGTTCTTATGTGTTTATGCATCCTTTTGTCTCCAGAAATATGATCAAATATGTTTTACTACTATTACCTGGTCTATTATGTGAGTAGTTTATTAGGAGCACAAAGCCGGTGCTATCAATCGGGTATGCAGCATCAACTGAAGAATAAAACACGATACATGATAACAAAAGTTGCTGCTATATGTATTTATATGCACTATGTGCAGGGCTGCCGATGGAAAGCCTAAATCGGTAAAGCAACAGCTTGTATTAGGAAATTTTTACACAGTTGTATGTCCGCTGGGCCAGCTAGCTTAGTTGGTATAGCGCGAGTCGATACATCCGAGGAACACGAACTTGATCACTGGCCCGGAAACATAACTTGTGTGGTTATTGGTCATGAAATCATGTATGCGGCTATTCTTCCCCCTACCTCTGATTCAACGAATGAAGTTTTCCGTTCCTGGCATAAGTATGTGCACTTAGTATTGGTTAACCAGATTACCCATGAAGAGCGCTAGTAGGTTTAGTGACCGTCTTTATGACTGAAGCACTGTTAAAAACGGCAAAAAAACACATCGTTCGTCTTTGTAGGAACGAAGGCCATAATTGTATGCAGAAATAAATCCAAACAAACAAACACAAACTTACTGCTCTCTCCCGGTTCCTTGGCTAAGACTTTTGGGTGAATGTAAACTCTTCTTTTTGCGAAGTCTCCCGGTCCACAGCTTGATTGTTGAGCGCATGTCAACGGACCTATATCTTTTACAAATTGACTTGTATTTTACTATACATGTATGATGTATCTGATAAACTGCACTTAATAAAGACATTTACAATAAATTTACATTTACAATAAATACATCAATAAATAATACAAATATTATGATTGGAAAGGATAAACTTGCAACAAATGTCTGAAAATAGCCATGGTTCCGTAGGACATGGATGTGATCTCATAACTATGTTGTCCCAAAATTCAAATGACATCAACCAACAGTACCGAAATAGCCAAGTACACATATTCACATGGTGATTTTATGCATAGTGGAAACAGTTATGCAAGTTTTGAAAACAGGGAGTTTTATTCTGCTTATTTCGAAACAAAATACACATTTACTTGCTTATACAAGTTCAAAACGTTAACAGTAAAAAGCATGTTAAAACAGTGTGATTTCCAGACTTCGCATGTGTGAATGATTTATACTAAAGTACGGTTTATATATTTAATATTAAGATTTTAAAAGACGATGTAATTAAAATTTGACTTCATTGAAATTGCTGTGTGCTTTTTAATTGTATCTACGACTTATAAAAATAAACTTTCACAATTGTTATACAATTTCTTTTATTTTCAACCGATACTTTTCAAAAGGTGCTTAAATGTGTTATTGTACACGTTAACTGATGATATATTTTTTCAATTCGCACGAACAATAAAAGAGTACATATGCATTTGTGATACTTTACAAGTGTCAAGTTTTGAAACATTATCGATATTTAATAATGCTCCGCGCAAAAAAAAAACAATTCGACAATAAAACTAAAATCAAGAGCTTCAACATCTGAAATAATACTTTGTTTGGGTGTGGTGGTAGTACTGGTCATCATGGTAAATCTTCGAATGATTCTATCAAATTTATTACTTGAATAATGAAGAAAACATAATTAGAACAATATGTTTGTTGATTTTAGAAAATGCTATTATTGCCAATTCAGGAAAGGCGACAGATAACACATTTGGACGAGTGGAGAAGGACAAAATTGAAATAAAACACGATGCATCATACTAAGATCATCTTGCAATTTGATTTCTTGCGTTTAAAAGATACAGTAGAGTACAAAGGATCTGATACAATGTATTTTGATGTATTTTGACGGCATTGAATCATGTATTACGTAGTTAACATTGTATCGGGAAAATATTTTCAGCGACGAGCATCATCTCAATCTAACAAAAACAAACTGAAAGGGTAGTTTGAAAGACAAGAAATGCTTACAAAGCTATCAAACTTCAACATTTTGATTATTTTACACCCAAACTGTGTTGGGGTATAATGGCGTTATGCAAATATACAAGATGATATAATACGGTTACAGTTACTACACGGTAATTATATTTTAAAGATGTGCATGTAACATGCCAATTTATCACGTACCAAAACTGTAATAACTAAAACAAAACATTGTTTTAATCAGCAACATTACTCTTCAATTTTTGTGATATAAAAACTCGATAAACAAAGTGGTTTGCAATTTCTCTGGTTAAAAGAAAACGATTCAAATGATTGTGTGAACTAAAATCACACATTACTGGCAACGTATCACAATACATTTTTAACGCAACCACAGTCAAGGTTCGAATCATAACAGGTCTAAGTGCAATTAGTTGTGCAATATTTTGATTTATATCGTCTCTTAAAATCGAGCATAACATAAATTCGTACACTAATACCTGAAGGTTTTTGTATATATTTAAAAACACATACCGAAGTATCATGTATGAAAGTAAAATGAATGCATTACAGATACAATTTAAAACGAACAATGCATAATTACCAATCCGGCTTTATTTGCAGTTACTCACATCAGATTATATGACAGTATTCCTTAAATAAACCAATTTTATGTCTAAAACCAACTGTCTATTTAAAGACAAATACTTCAACAATACTCGTTTATTAAATATACTAGTCGACGCTCAGTATATATATTTAAAACATGCGATTTCTGAAGTAAGTAAGTGTTTGCATGTACATTTAATATCCCCCGCCAAAGGCGGAGGGATATGGTTTTGGCGTTGTCCGTCCGTCCGTCTGGCACTTTTGTATCCGGAGCCATATATTGGAAGTGCTTTGGCGGATTTCATTGAAACTTGTTATGAGTATATATATGGATAAGAGGATTATTCACGCCAAATGGCATTGTACACCATCTGCTAATAACCGAGTTATGGCCCTTTGTATCTTGAAAAAATGCTTTTTACTATATGCACTTTTGTGTCCGGAGCCATATCTTGGAAGTGCTTTGGCGGATTTCATTGAAACTTGATAAGAGTATATATATATGGATAAGAGGATTATGCACGCCAAATGGCATTGTACACCATCTGTTAATAACTTTTCTTTTACTTCTACACCCATCCATAAATAAAATTTATTTGGCGGGGGATATCAATTCAACGAATTTGCTTGTTTAAATTGTAACCACAACATTCGTTGTACGTGGACGAATTGTAATTACCAAATCTATATTATTTGACCATTTCAACACAAAGAGGTTTGTTCTTAATTTTGATCGGTTAGATGTCCATTTAAAAGCAGCCAAGTGGTTCAAAAGTAGTTCTGCATGAGAGCTTTAATCACGAAACAACTTGCATAATAGACAATACAATATATTAACATTCCAAAACTTATTATGTTAAGTGTAAGCGTTTCAGTACACTTAATATGTACTGAATGTTTCAAAAAGCAAGCAAAAACAGCAATAGCAAACAACCTTTAGTCAAAATCATAAGTATTGGTGTTTACAAACCATAATTTCACAGTTTATTGTTTATCTTAAACAATTGTATACAAATTTTAAAAGTTAATCCGAAACAGTGTGAATATTGATGAAGTGTTTGGCTCTAACAAAGTAAATTTTGGAAGTGTCCTAAAAACTATAAAAAGCAAAATCACTTTGAAAGCAGTGAATAGCTACTCGACTAGATCTATAGATTGAAAAAAGAAAAACTGACGCAGCATGCGCGTAGCGCGAAGCGCCCCATATTTGTGTATTAAGACGATGTACTTATGTATAAGTCTGAATAAACTGTCTGTCTGTCTGTCTGTCTGTCTGTCTGTCTGTCTGTCTGTCTGTCTGTCCCATATTCGTTTAACCGTTCGAGTAAACATTAGAAATGAGTCTTAGAAATCAAATGGCATTACTTACATGGATACTTTTTTTTATACTAAAATGGTATAATCATATTTTTTATTGTAAGATTTATCACTAACGTTGGTTGCTCATATACCTGTGTACGTATGCTATAATGAAAGTAAAAACACAACAATAAACAAGTTGTTTTATTTTAAACACTAATGGACTTTGTCTTTTTATGCTGAACAAATAAACCAATTACGCAACGCAATTCGCCTATAACAAATATTATTTAATGTATTTCAGAAATAAGGATTAATCGGTCGGAAAATAATTTAAATTTGAAAATGGTCGCTGGTAATTATTCGCTATTTAAATAACTACGCTATTATTTAAAACGGGTGAGCTTATTACAACTAAGTATTCATTATTCGACATTATATCGAAGGAATTCACTCCATGCTGATTGCGTATACTGCATACCAGGTACTGGTTAATTACCGTAACTTATTTTAAGGTAAGATTTGTTGCGTAGAGAGCCCATGTTTTAAGTTAACGTGCCGCTCTTAATATAAGGTATAAAATCGGGGTATGGTAAATTGTTTATTAATGAAATGCAATAAATTCTGTACCTGGCTTTCTTTAAATTGCGATTTGCTTCAATTTTGTGGAAACAGATAACACATGTAAAATACATACGATTTAAAGATAAACGTTTACAAACTACTTTAAAGCCCTTTTAGGAACGCCACAATATGACAAACCCGGAACATGAAAATGACACTCCAGACAATTTAAGCTATACTTAATATATGTAAGTAATATATGTAACTTCTCTCGCAACATAGACCATAACGCTTAATGCGAAAACAATAACAACAACATAATACAATTTACTATTCATAACACTTTAAAATACAGTTGCACATAGAACAAGTTTGACATGTTTAATGACCAATAAAACCGCAATAGGAACTATAAACACTCCGCTGCAAAATAATTAGATGTAAGTTTGACGTGTATAACTGATCTCTTAAAAATCAAAATTATTGCTCATGTATTCGCAATAAAATCAAATTAAACTACCACGCTTCACTGCATAGAAATCTGAAATAAGTTATATCTTTAAAGCAGATCTCATATACTCTGCTTTTAGTTTGTCATACATGAGTGACAGTAGAAACTACACATTCGCACAGTTTGTATCAATTCTTGACAGAAACANGTCCGGAGCCATATCTTAAAAGTACTTTGGCGGATTTCATTGAAACTTGGTATGAGTATATATATGGATAAGAGGATGATGCATGCCAAATGGCATTCTACACCATCTGTTAATAACGGAGTTATGGCCCTTTGTATCTTGAAAAAATGCCTTTTACTATAGGCACTGTTGTGTCCGGAGCCATATCTTGGAAGTGCTTTTGCGGATTACATTGAAACTTGGTATGAGTATATATATGGATAAGAGAATTATTCACGCCAAATGGCATTGTACACCATCTGCTTATAACAGAGTTATGGCCCTTTGTATCTTGAAAAAATGCTTTTTACTATATGCAGTTTTGTGTCCGGAGCCATATCTTGGAAGTGCTTTGGCGGATTTTATTTAAACTTGATATGAGTATATATATATGGATAAGAGGATTATGCACGCCAAATGGCATTGTACACCATCTGTTAATAACGGAGTTATGGCCATTTGTATCTTAAAACATGCTTTTTACTATAGGTACTTTTGTGTCCGGAGCCATATCATTGAAACTTTGAATGAGTATACTTGGTGTGAGTGTAAATATAGATAAGCGAAAACCCATCACAGGTACAAATGAGTTTAAAACAAAAATTGACAAAAGGCAAAACCCTTATGATATCAATTCAACGAATTCGCTTGTTTAAATTGTAACCACAACATTCGTTGTACGTGGACGATTTGTTATTACCAAATCTATATTATTTGACCGTTTCAACACAAAGAGATTTGTTCTTAATTTTGATCGGTTAGATGTCAATTAAAAAGCAGCCAAGTGGTTCAAAAGTAGTTCTGCATGAGAGCTTTAATCACGAAACAACGTGCATAATAGACAATACACTATATCAATATTCCAAAACTTATTATGTTAAGTGTAAGCGTTTCAGTACACTTAATGTGTACTGAATGTTTCAAAAAGCAAGCAAAAACAGCAATAGCAAACAACCTCTAGTCAAAATCATAAGTATTGGTGTTTACAAACCATAATTTCACAGTTTATTGTTTATCTTAAACAAATGTATACATATTTTGACAGTTAATCCGAAACAGTGTGAATATTGATGAAGTGTTTGGCTCTAACAAAGTAAATTTTGGAAGTGTCCTTAAAACTAAAAAAAGCAGAATCACTTTGAAAGCAGTGAATAGCTTCTCGACTAGATCTATAGATTGAAAAAAGAAAAACTGACGCAGCATGCGCGTAGCGCGAAGCGCGAAGCGCCCCATATTCGTTTAACCGTTCGAGTAAACATTAGAAATGAGTCTTAGAAATCAAATGGCATTACTTCGAAAACATGGATACTTTTTTTATACTGAAATGGTATAATCATATTATTTATCGTAAGATTTATCACTTAAGTTGGTTGCTCATATACCTGTGTACGTATGCTATAATGAAAGTTAAAACACAACAATAAACAAGTTGTTTTATTTTAAACACTAATGGACTTTGTCTTTTTATGCTGAACAAATAAACCAATTACGCAACGCAATTCGCCTATAACAAATATTATTTAATGTATTTCAGAAATAAGGATTAATCGGTCGGAAAATAATTTAAATTTGAAAATGGTCGCTGGTATTTATTCGCTATTTAAATAGCTACGCTATTATTTAAAACGGGTGAGCGTAGTACAACTAAGTATTCATTATTCGACATTATATCGAAGGAATTCACTCCGTCCTGATTGCGTATACTGCATACCAGGTACTGGTTAATTACCGTAACTTATTGTAAGGTATGATTTGTTGCGTAGTGAGCCCATGTTTTAAGTTAACGTGCCGCTCTTAATATAAAGTATAAAATCGGTAATATGGTAAATTGTTTAATAATGAAATGCAATAATTTCTGTACCTGGCTTTCTTTAAATTGCGATTTGCTTCAATTTTGTGGAAACAGATAACACATGTAAAATATATACGATTTAAAGATAAACGTTAACAAACTACTTTAAAGCCCTTTTAGGAACTCAACGCCACAATATGACAAACCCGGAACATGAAAATGACACTCCAGACAATTTAAGCTATACTTAATGTATGTAAGTAATATGTGTAACTTCTCTTGCAACATAGACCATAACGCTTAATGTGAAAACAATAACAACAACATAATACAATTTACTATTCATTACACTTTAAAATACAGTTGCACATAGAACAAGTTTGACATTTTTAATGACTAATAAAACCGCAATAGGAACTATAAACGCTCCGCTGCAAAATAATTAGATGTTAGTTTGACGTGTATAACTGATCTCACTGAAATCAAAATTATTGCTCATGTATTCGCAATAAAATCAAATTAAACTACCACGCTTCACTGCATAGAAATCTGAAATAAGTTATATCTTTAAAGCAGATCTCATATACTGTGCTTTTAGTTTGTCATACATGAGTGACAGTAGAAACTACACATTCGCACAGTTTTTATCAATTCTTGACAGAAACATTAAAGGACGAACACTCGGCTTGAAGATGGTATTGAGAGTTCATTTGTGAAATATACAAATCGTTGATGTGTTAGGCAGACATTTTCAATTAATACACATACAATATTAATGTTTATGTTTTCGCTCGTCTTTAATTATGTCGAAAAGGAAATAAAATAATTAATATTTTTATTACGATCGCTTGCTAAAAAATCCGTCGAACAATTGGTGGTAGCCTTACGATGTATTTGTGGTATAAAATATTAAATGCAAAAGGACTCTGTCTCTGATCAACTTCCCATTGCTTTCTATGAATACAAATGAGGTCCTATCAATCATTACTACTAGCTTTAAGCCTTATTGTATAATATTGTTATATTTCGAGTGACAACGAATTAGGCTGCGCTGCGCCCCTGCGTTGTACGAGTTTCTAAATACTTTTGGATCTATGTATACTGCCTGTGTAAAAACTATTAAATTGTTTGGCATATGTTTAGTTTTAGGCATTGTTTATGCATTGATACAATATTTGTTTGTTGTTGTAGGTTTTTGACAGGCATCCGAAAACCTATCCGCTCGGGGACTCTAAACAGGGAATCATGTCTGTACAACCTAACAGCATGGAGCTTGCTGAAATGTACAACGTGATCTACACAACATTCTAGGCCGAGGCATGTGGATGTAATGAGGATAAGAGTTCATGCAGTTCCCATCCTTACTTGTTTCAGTTTCGGTCTCTGGTTGTTTATCACATTCTTTTAAAGTGTCCGTTGCTGATATTGTCACCGTTTCCTCTTCCTTATCTTCTATTGGATTCATCCCTAAACGTAAGAGAAAAGTGAAACACAAAGTATTGGTTTATTAGCTTGACTAGTTTGTATTAAATACACAATAACATGTTGACATGTGTTTAAGTCAGAAACTGAATGTATCATCTCAGAAGAAAGCATCAAAATGCATGTAATATAAAAAAACAATGTATGTATATTTACGACTTACCAGTTCTTAGCAGCGATATCCAGATAAAATACAGCGTTCACAAGTTTTGATCCAAACTTATAAACATGGTGTTTATTTATTAAATATCCAAATGCTCGACTGACTTTTGTGTCTATACCCACATGTGAACGAAATAAATTGCTACCAGCGAGCTAGGTTGTATTTCTGTTTATAAAATGAGCTTGTAAATAGATTAACATGACCTTAAACGCACATGGTCGATACAATACCGTGGCGGCGCATATATCATATGTATTGGTTTCGTGATGAGTAGTTTCATAATTCTCAAGGCGAGGTAATTTATTTAAACCTGTAGATTAACGGCTGTAAAACATAACGTTTAATAGTTTTTTTAACGATTACGCGAATTAATATTTCTGACATAAATAATGTTAAAGACAAGTAAACTATCTTTTAAAATCGTTTTCAATAATCTATACTCTTAAGTTTCCTCTTTTTTTTTAACTGCAAATGAAATATATACAAGATGGGATTGTAAAAAATCGACTTAATATAACGCAAAAAACAACTTTAACACAGTTAATCATATCAGATCGGTACGGTTTTATGTACGCCGGTCGTGGGTAGGTAACTGTTGTGGGAAGTTTGATAATCCTTAGGCCTACTTACTTCACTTTACGAACGGGTGCGCCTTATTATTCAAGTTTGAATAGTATCTCAACAGTATTCAAGTTTAAGCAACATCTTAATAATTTTCCACATCAATCGTCATTGCCCAAAAAGCAAAAATAAAAGATTTATGAAAAAAAATTACTCCAATGTAGCAGTCCCCGATTTCTCGCATATTTCAGGTCTGTTATTGACAAAATAAGCTTAAGACAATTTTTTTTTAAACAATTGCAATGAAGTATTCAAACATTTAATTGTAATAGCTTTCCAAGCTATAAATGAGCATGATTTCTCGAATACTGTAAGCCTCTTCATCATGAATAGCTAAAGCACACTTTAAATAATTGCAATATAGTGTAAAAATTACACATGTAATTATAAAGGTTTTCCAATCTTTAACTGAACATAATATATGGGAAAAAAACACCCTCAACTTCCAAACAAAAGCACGAATCAATACAATAAGTGACTTAAGACAAGTATTCTTTGAACCGACTTAAGAATTTTTTAGAAGTTGGACTCACGGATTTAAGGAGCCCCATACACCAAGCACGTTCTTAGACAGTTCGACCACGTTCTGAAGAAAATGCAGAACGGGATGTGAACTTGCTTGAACGTGTAGTTTTGGTCAGAAACAAATCTACAATATGATTAAATGACGTTCATACACAGTTCGCGCTACGTGCAGCTCGTTCCTATCCCGTCCTATCCCGTTGCCAGTCCGTCTTTATCCAGTTCAATCGGGTTGGTATACCGTTTCCAGTCAGACCGAGTCCATCCTCAGCCAGTTCGATCACGTTCGTACGAAGTTCTTCTTTATTCGTTGTGCAGTGGTAACTCGTTCAAAGGCAATTCTCACTCCGTCCTACTACGCTCTTAGTACGTTTAGGACGTAGTTGCAGCCATTATAAAAGCGACTACGTTCCTGCCAGTTCTCATTTATGTTTTACGCATTGAGCCGACCAGACGTACATTTGTAATGCCTCCAAGAAATATTTCCGCCAAATTGGCAGTGCGGCTAAAGGCTGCCGCAATTTAAAAAAAAACAAAAGCTCCAAGATTGTCCATGTTTCAACTTAATATCGCAAATGGTGAATTTTGAGGCAACGACCTCTATTTGTATGCACATTGTCTGAACATACAGACAATGTTTTGTATTTACGGTTTAAACGTTGTAACAGCTGCATTGAACGAGTACAACGTACTTGTAACCTACTGCGAACTTCTTAAGACGAGTACAACGTACTAAGAACTTACTGAGAACTTATAGAACGTGTTGCAAACGTTGCAAGAACTTATCTTTTAGTTTCTATTTAGTTATATGAAACAAGATCGTACTTGAGACGTTGTGCGGACGGGGTCGGTGTGTCTGAGAACGGATTTGACGGACTAGAAACGGACTCGATCGGTGTGGCATTGTACAGGTAATTTCGGTCAGATCGCACTACGTTCTGGCACGTTCCTAACCCGACCTTAGAACGACCTTACCGATCTTAGTACGTCCATTCCGTTTCCAGTACGTTGTTACTACGTTTAATTGTAGAACGGGATGATAGGAATAAAATGTTGAGTAGGCTCAAAGTTCTGAAACACCTCTCCCGTTCAACCCCGTTCCAGGCCGTCCACACAGTTCGAAGACAGTTCGTAACACGTTGCTCCTACGATCACTCCGTTCTCACAAAGCTCGAGCCCATTTAGTCACATTTTTCAGAAAGTACTTCGAACGGAGTCGGTGTATCGGGGGTCTTAACGATAAACACTTAACATGCATTTTGGTGCCGTGGATCACTATGCAACTTATTAAATTGTAAATACAATATTTGCCCACTACTGATGGATGTCATTAGTTTGAGTACAGCTTGTTTATAATTGTGAATGATGCAAATTGTATTACTATTAAACAGATCAATTATAAACTTGTTATTTTATCCGATTGGTGCAACTATAACCCCATAACATAAAGTATACAATAACTCATTTGCATTCACGTATTCTCACAAGTCAGTTATTAATGTGAGACATCAAAGGCGCGCCATTTAAAACATTTGAATTGCGACACAAATAAAACAATTTTTGGCGTAAACATTGTATCTTGTCATAGCGCGTGTTTCGGTTATCATTTTCAAAAGTTTCTAAAAAAATAAATGAAATTTGTAGCAAGCAAACATAAATACATATGTCATAGAGGTATTTTAAGTATAAGAAACCGATCCCGTTTTGACTGTGAAGGGCAAATACAGTCAATTTAATAGGAATCACAACTACTGGTATAATACACATAATTTTTGTTGTTATTGCGTCAGTAAGGTTATGTTGCGAACATGAAAAAAATGATCATGGATTAATTACGAATATCTAGATATTTAATATATTAGCAAAGTAATTTGAAAGCCCTGAAGGGGTAGAACAGTTTTGAATGTATGCAACATTTGATTTCGACCATCTGGTCTTTTAACTAACATCGTGTGTTGGAATATATTTTAATTACAATGAAGCAACACTGTACATACTCGAGTGTTGGGCGATTGTAACATACAATACAATATTATTGTATCGCGTCTTTTTTGCGAGAAAATTTCACGTGAATTAAAACAACAAATTCAACCAGTAAAACAATTCGATTATCAAGTCATTTTTCAATTAACCAAACCTGCCATGCAAATTCTTTTTATAGTCAATGACTTACGAAATCCTTTTAATTGATTGCATTGTGGTTGTTTTGCCTTTTTAACTTTTTTTGAGAAATGTTTCTAATTTAGGTCAGGTCTAATTGTTACCGGTTTGACTTGCTTCCTATCAATGTGTTTCCAACCTTACTGATGCGAATGGAGCCAATCCGATCGGGAGAACACAATTAAGTAGGAACTAACGTAAGCGTAAGCAAACAAAAAAGTAAAAAGAAAACACAACGGCATGCAAAAAATGCAGTATTTAAATGTAGGTAAACAGAATCGGTATTTAGTAAAAATACATAAATACATTAATAACTATTCCTACTAGAGGCATACAAAAATCTAATTTCATATTAATCTAGTCCGGCACACAACTTATGATGTATCCTACTTTATAGGATACATTTGTGTGGTAAAGAGATAAGGGACCGTTTTTAATGCTTAGGGAAATGACATTTCACCGTTTTATACATTGCTATTTGTACACGTTAATATCTTATCTTCGAGGACATTAACAATTGTGCATATTACATATAGAAAACGTATAATGATGCTCAATAAAACGAATCTGGGGCAATACCAGCTTTTTAATATTAGTAATTAAGAAAGGTTAAACATACTATTCACCGAAATTGGTTTGTTCATATATTAAGTTTATTGTAATGTTGAAAAGCGTAATAGGCATTATAACATACTTATTTTACTCGGGTATTACCACTAACATGTAGTAATCGTTCAATTATGACGAAGTGCTAATAGCATGAGAACAGTTTTTTCGTCTTTAAAAGTATTGACTAGTCTTACGTATTATTGGAACAATCTAGAATCCAAATGACAGAATCACGATTCGTTATTTCTTAGAGTATACGACCGTCAATTATTATATTATCATTTGTATCGCGGTTACAGAAAGTTGGCTTTGTATTGTGAATGAATGGTTTAGATTTAATCTTCAAATACAAAATACACTATACTATAACAACATGTATGAATTACAATAACGACACTAGTTACATAAAAAAACACATGAAAATACTTTTCAACCAACTAAATCACAGGCTTACATGCGCAAAAACCTTTTTAAGACGCAACTTATAAGTGTATGCACTTCCTCTTCGATTTCAGTATAACATAAACAACTTAGCATTGATATATGAATTGTTCAAAGGCACACACGGCACACACGGTGCAACACTGAATTTAATTGTAACTATCAAGTTAGAGGCATAAAGCAGCGCTATTGTTCCATCCGTCCGCCAGTTTATTGTAAAATAGCTTTTCACATAAAGATCACATTGTCAAGATTTCAGGTCGTGGTATCAGTTCAGGTATCTGGAGAAATATGTCCCAATAAAGCTTCCACGGATTCTGTCTGCACAGTTGACCATGTAATGATAAAAATTGAATGCCACAAATGATAACATTACGTCGACACATATGTCCAAAAATCGGTATTAAGACACTGAGAGTAATGTTGACTACATCCTTTTCATATGTTTGAACATGTGTCTGTGGGCTACCATTCGTGTGATACATACAATATAAGGAACCTATTTTAAAAATGAACGTCAGAAATACGAATGCAGGTTTGATATTCCAAAAGATTTTTTTTTGTCGCATTGCGTAGCGAGATTGTTGATCATATCATATACTAATATTTGTGTCTATGTATTTACAATCTTACAATGTTCATGAAATGTGCGTCGTTATTAGCTTACCGTTCGGTAATGCTTTTGTTACCTTTAAGAACAGTTTGACAATTATATACATATAGAACACATATAGGCAACACGATTTGACATTTCTCTGAGAGCTCTTAGGTGCACAGTGTATGGTGTTAAGAACTGACGCTTCGTATTGTAGTTTAGGGTCAAATATATTACCAACATGGAGTACATGCCCATCAGTGAAAGAAAGAAACTTATACATACATATTATATTAAATAAAGAAAGAAGTATCGTACACATGCGTTTTATGTTATTGAAATAAGTTCGTCTGCTTCTGGTTCCGGTAATGACGTCATTTCAGGTTCTGGCTTGCTTTCCGGTTCAGATTGGCCTTCCTCTAACGCAGCGCCTGTAAATTTGTGGCAATATTTAGAACAGTCGTCTCCGAAATACTCCTTAAACTCGTTGCCCGTCAGGCCTTTTAAAAGTCCTGAGGTATTTCAGTAATCAGGGCGAATAGTCGCTAGTATCACGAGGCTGCTTAAAGCAAAATAGAAAGTAAGTAAACAAACAACATGAACACGTATTTGTGCGTTGGCCTCGTTGTGGTATTGGCAATTTCTTGGAAATGAGTATAAGATTATCTCCGGTTTCAATGACATTCAGTTTTATTATTGACGATTAAAAACTCAAAATTCCAATAAATTGTTGGGCTTCAAAACACTCGACCATTATTAAAGTATAAAGGTCAAACAAATGTATAACAAGCTTTTTCCACGTTAATATGGCAAGGCGTCGCAATCGAACATCACTTTTTAATATCTTAACAAAAAAATAATCAACAATTTCCGTTGAGACTTAACACGCTTTATGTAAACTATCTAGTCGGCCATAAATTTCTGATGAATTCGAAGCACTTTTCTGATGCGCAAACGCAATAGAGCGGGTCTCTGAAAGTTATTAAATTCTTAAATAGGTTCATAACCTGATAATCCCTTTAGGTACTTATTTACCAGCGATGCATCCATGATGATCTTGAAAGTATATTCAAAGATGTACGAGTACAATAGACTATTCGCGCATGTTATTGTTATTCATCATCGCCCAGACTGCGTCAATGTCTTATCCATATGAGGCAGTCATGTCCTCGCCATACTTTGAGTTGCAGTTTAATGGCAGAGAGAGAGAGACGGCAATCTCGGGACGAGCCACAAATAACCATTTACATACATATGACCTACCCAAGGGCAGATACATGTATCTTGGCACTCTTACATATATGATAAATAACGATTAACCACATTCCACGTTGGTAGGGTATACAGTTAAATGATGGAAAGAATATTGTATATATTTACCTTTCCATTTGGTGAAAATACCTCATACAAACAGTAACATCCACCAGCTTACGTGTTTGATTTCATCATTTGAAGTAAAACACGTATTCGGCAGTAGAAACTATCGTGGCTTAAGATAATGTTGTTATTTGGACAACTAAACTATTTTAATTTTAATTTTCAAAAATTAAATGTGGATAATTTAAAAGGTACAAGCGCTACAATACACTGATGCATTTTAAGTAAAGTGGGATACTTAATGCAGAGTTTTTTCCGTCCGTGCGTACGTACAAAATTCTTGTCCGAGCACGGTCGTCATTTTATATTAGTGAATTTGTGAAATGTCATCAACTGGAAATCGCGTGTCGCGCGTGTCATACACGTGTCCGTACCTCATAGGCCAATGTCATCTATTCAGGTCAATGGTCATATAAGCCAGAATACAACTTGCAAGGAATCTTACTTAATCTGTTAGTAAAACTAAACTGTAGAAAACTATTAAGAAAGTGCGGGTCTCATGAGTGTGTAACTTGCTTTGTTGTCAAATTCACACAAGCAAATTGTTTATTATTGGCGCAATATGCATTGCCTGCAAAAATAGGACAAATGAAACGTCAGGAGCATTCTCTGCAGTAACATTCGTAATGTCTCGTCTTTTTTTAAAGAAGCAAATGTCCAACTGCCTACACATAATAACATACTGTTTATTAGTCATAAAACAACAAGTTAGCCATGTATAGGCAATACAAATAAAGATGTGCGGACAAGAGAAGTCATGGTATATTTATTCGTAGGGTACATGGAGTGTAAAATGACAATGGTAATGTTGATATTGATAAGAACAATGAATGTCAGTAAACATTTGAAATATTATATTAAAATATAATAATGTCAGTTAAAAGAAATTTAAATTAATTTGAATTTGTAATAATATGCAATAAAATACAATATATACCACAATATAAAAACATAATAATACAAATGATTAAAGATGGGATTTCCGCCATGAAGCTGTAAATACAAGGCGTTTGGGGATTTGGACAGGTTTAAGGTTATCTCAACCTCACACATAGCCCAGCAATAATCACTTAACAGATAAAATGAACAAATTGACAACATAACGATTACACAACATAAACACATTGACCAGAAATTATCAATTCTGGGGTCACATAATTTCATTACTTACACAATTACAACTATTAGAAAGAATTAGAAAGCCTCCTGTTTTCTAACCCAAACAGGTGTGCATGAAATACATAAGAAATACTACATTTAAACACGTAGGTCAGAAATACCTAGGCAGATTTTATACATAAAAGAAACATTTTGCGTATCGATCGGATTGTGCAGCAAACAATAACAGTATTTTACCGTCTATACGGTAAACATACTATATTTACATGACTTCATAATAAAGTTGTTTTGTTAAAGCTATTGCGTCGCTTGATGTTATTTTCTTAAAGTTTTCCGAATAAGCTACAGATAAAATGATTTACAAACGAATACACCAAACAATATGTACTGTGAAAGTGCCAAATATAAACCTCTTTTGCAAGTTTGACTATTTTTCCGACAAATAACGATTTCATAATGCTTAATTTTGTTTATCTTTTAATAATTATGGTTTTGCTTATAAGAACAAGTAATAAATTGAGTGAAGATAATAAATCATTCAGGAAGTTGGCTTTATAAATAGTTACCTTCTTAAGTAATTTCATGTCTCATGTTTTCATGATTGTTCGCATTTTGTTGGATAATACATAGCACCAAATTGCGTATGGGGGCCCTTTTGTTTGATAGCGCATTTGATTTAGTATTTGTCAACAAATATTTAATAAAAGTGTTGGACATGCTTTATGTTTAACAGTACAGCATGTCATTCGTTAACGCTGACGAAAGTTAAAGCATCCATATAAGTGGATTGACATGCATAGGTTTGTCAATGAACAAAATAAACATCAACTGTATTTGTTTTTGTAATCGACCGTTGTTTGATGTGCGTGTATTTGTGTACAACAAACGTTATACATGATCATAAGGTGTATAGCGATTACAAACACTTTGGGATAAATAGGTTTTCATAAAGGATATAACCATTTCATTTTATATTAAAGGTACTACATATTTGATAGTTTTTTAGTGCCTGAAAAAGCAACATGAGTTTTTTAATGTATAAATGTAGTCGGAAAGTGGACGTAAAATTGTTTTCTAAGTTGATGTTACTCATTTCAATTAATTATCTATAAGTAAATTCATCCGATGTTTGCTTGTTTGTTTCTGTCTGGTTAGTCGCTTTGCAAATGACATGGGGATACACATAAAATAACCGTTTTGCCATGACTTTACACCGACACAAACAGTGTACTTCGCAGTTAAAGGGGATGCTCAGCGCCTAATGTTGAATCATGTTGGGATGAACTTGAATTTAAGCGGCAAAATGATTTTTTTTTGTACAGAAATATACTAAATTTTAGTGTGGTCTGTGCTGCGGGGGAACCAATATAGCTGTAGAAGCCCAACCCTGTATGTATATAGAGTGGAAATTTAGCCCGGATTAACTTAATGAAAAGCGCATGTATCAACTTGTGCCCTTAACGGACATCTCTGATACACAAGCTACTTTGATATCGTTGACACGTCGTTTGTTTGTCTTGCTTCATCAATAATCTGTTCTGTTGGCCAAACCTTGATCACATTAGCCTGTTTTTGTACCGAATTATTCTGTCTTCCCCATATCTTTGAGTACGCGTAAAAGAGCATGAAATTATTTACAAATATTGGGATAATTATCGAAAGTAAACCGACACCTGCAATGGCACAAAAGGCACCCATAATCTTTGAGAGGAGTATCTTAGGAACAACATCGCCATAGCCCACTGTCGTCATGGTAACGATGACCCACCAGAACGATTTCGGAATGTTTGGAAACGTGTCGTCGCCAGAGAAATAAGCAAATGTCGAGAACAGAAGAACGGCTGCAAGTAAAAACATGCTCATCAAAAGCATGTCCCATATGCTGGCTTTGAATGAGAATATAAGGGCGCGGAACCCGGTTGTGTGTTGTACAATCCGAAAGAGGCGAAAGACGCGTACAACTTGCAGGCAATGTATAATGTTCAGAGCTGACGCTTCGTATTTAAGTTTTGGGGAAAATTCTTCAACAATATATTTCAAATACATTACCAACAGGGAAAACACGTCCACCCAATGAAAGAACGAAACTAGGAGTTTCAAACGATATGGACAGAATAGGTATCGAACAAGCAAATCAGCAGTAAAGAAAGCCATGAATGAATATTGCATCACATCCAGAAAGAAATATCGCACAAAAGCGTTTTCTGGTATTGGAATAGGTTCCTCTGCTTCTGGTTCCGCTGATGACGTAATTTCCGGTTCGGGGATGCTTTCTGATTCTGCTGTTCCTTCCGGTGATGCGGAACCAGTAAAGTGGTGTCTATATTTTGACCATTCGCTTCCGAAGTATTCCTCCCACTCGTTGACAGTCAGGTCCCTTTGAAAGTCGTGGTGGGTTCCAGCAATCAGGGCGAATAGAGACGCTAGGATCACGAGGGTGCTCACGACAAAGTAGATCTGGAAATATAATTTAAAAAAACTAAATTAAATGAACAAAAATATGTATATTTTGTTTAATCGTTGCCATTTTTTTCCAATTTAGGCTGCATTGTAAAACGCATTTCATGTTTTGTTGAATTCCAATTCGTATCAAATAGATAATTATAATATGAAATGTAACACTGTTTTAATGTTTAAGACCGTAAACTAGAAAATACTTATTGAGTATATGGATTCAAAGCATGACTATTGTTGTGGAATGACGTTTGAATGAATGTTAAGGCTTTTCGCTATTAATCTTTTATGACTCTGAATTGCAAAATGACAACTTTAGTGAACATGGACCTAGAGGAACGTAATGTGTTCAATATATTGAAACAAATACAATAAGGCGAAAGTTCTGACGCAAAAGCACTCAGTGCATTGATTTTAGCCTAAAGTATATAAATATTTAAGGAATTTAACCAGTGGAGCGTTCCTTTGAACGAATGAACACTATAATGTTAAGTGTTTTAATATTCATAGCGAGCCGCATTGGGCAGCTAGGCATTAACGACAACATTCATTACATATTTGTATCAGAGTGTTTGTTTTGTTGAATCTGATTCTATTTTACTTAACATGATGGCATGACAAATTGGATATGGAATGTTTATTGCCTTGGTTAAGGGGCTAGAAAGGTGGCTGATTATTAAACAAAACATACTTAAAACACCATAATATGTGAAATAGGCCAATGCTATGGAAGGGACGGCGGTTGTTGTACAGGACCATCATTAATATTATGACTGCGACGGCCGTCCTTTTTGCCGCCATCTTGCCGACTCCCTTTTCATAGAACGATGGTGGACTTATCATCCAACACAATATGTCCGGACAAAACCCATACCTATGCTTTGCTACAGGATGACGGTTAACACCAGTCACAATATTGCATGCACAGACATGCACAGCCATACAGTCAAGTGGCCGATACAATTAAGGTTCTCATTCAAAGACCTATCAATATACAAAGATAAGCGTCAGCGGGTTATCGCGGACTTTCGCCCGCAGACGAGATTTCAGTCACGTGACCAATGGCTAGGTAAAACAAATATTTCGTCTGTATCGGATCGTCAGTAAGGTGTCGATTGATTCGCAAAATATTAACGGTTATCAACTCAAATTAACGCAACTTGCTGGTGTATTATGTCTTTGGTGGCACAGAATACTGCTTTATATAATTAAATTTAATTCTTATTTGAAACAAATAAACGGTTACGTATTATTTAAATGAGAATGTATGCGGTATTATCACACAAGTTTGATGTGTCAATTAAAATAATTCACAAAATAAATTGTTTTATTTAGATATTTATTCCGTCTCCAATTTGATACAACAATTAGTACTGGTATTTAAAGGATGCCTTTGAAATACGGTAAAATATTTTAATAAAGGAGCGATCAGAATCTTATGACAAACAATTTATAAAAGGTAGTACTTATCGGATGTTTGTTTTTCATTGTAATTGCATTGTTTTAATTTTACTTATCAGAAGAGCCATTTACCTGTTATAATTTGAATAAAGTTGTGAACAACATTTTCTTATTTTGGAAGGCATCTATTCTTGGTCTACTCTAATTGGATGTTTGTGTTCTTTGAACTCTTAATTGCCGCTAAATTCCAAGCACGATTTTACCAATTATAACTTTACCACCTAGAGTATATGTATTTAAATCTTTAGACCGGTATAAAATGCCATTTTCCGATATTTAGCATCTCGATACAGTTATTAAGTCGCTTTTTGTGTCTTCACTATGTCTAAGACGGATATCTGATACTGTGTCTGCCATAATCAACTTGAGATTAATCTATTGATAAGGCACATTTCAACACCACAACAGACATAAATAACATGACACAATTGGTAGTTATATATGGAATAATACACAACATTGATGTCAATTTGACATCTTTCTTGGATGGTTTCCACGGATATTTAGGAAAGTTAGAGAATTAAGAAAGGAATCCTTCCTACGTGTGACCTTAAATTGAATAAAAATAATTATCTTCTTTTATTGATAGGTCTTTTTTCTCATTGTACTAATAAAATGACGATTCCGAGAATGTCATTTATAGCTCTATCTATTCAACTCATATGGTTATCGTGTCACGCACCCTTTCAAATACCGAGATTGTGCGCAAGAAGAGGCTGTCACATTGAACACATTTCAATACATTAATACAATCTAGCGACATACTTAGTTACGAGAATTATCAAAATAATCAAAATATAAAAAATGAAGTATTGCGGGTCAGAAACGGTCAGGTACAAAAAAAACTTTCACAAACGTTATATGAGTCGCGATCTGAGAAAACTGGGCATATTGCATGAGCGTAAAGTGTCGTCCCAGATTAGCCTGTGCAATCCACACNTAAAGCAACACATGAGCAGCCAGACATACAAACACACATAAGATAAAAGGACGCAATTAAATAAATGTTTTTTTATTCAAACCAAAAAGAAATGCATACATATATTAACAATTGTACATTTATTGTCTAACCTTATATGAACACAATTACATGTTGCATTAAAATTAAAACAAAAGTAAGATATCTAAATTATCCTAAAAATTAAAAATAGTAATAGTTACGCGAAAAAGTACAATATTATTTATAAATCTTTTAATTATTGAAAATCTGAAAAAAAAACAGCATTGTGGAAACATTCAAAATGTGTTTTAGCGCCGTTAAGAATCTGTTTTTAACCACATACAATTTTGTTTTATATAAATATTTCAATTTTGTTTATGAAAATTAGTTTGATAATTATACAGGTTATTCATGGCTAAGAATATTACTTAATATATAAGAACACTACAAATCTATACGTCAAAAACATGTATATAAATGTTTATTATCTCGTTTTCCACACTATCAATTAGTACGCTTTTAGTATACGTCTTATTCAAGCACAATCCCATTGGAGGTTTTTAATTTCCTGACAACAGAGATCTATTGTGCTGTCAAGCAGGACTGATCTCATAAATATTACCACTTCATCATATAACCTATACATTCTGGCCAGGATTCACAGCACAGTGACGCGGACTGTAATATTATATGCTCCTATAATGTACTGTTCTTTCCCAATCTCACCGTTATACCAACAATTGTGTAAAGTTGAAATAATTATAAATATACTGTACTTTTTTCTCATTTAAGCAAAATTATGTTGCTTTACTTTAACTGATTATATTAAACTAAATTCCATTGTTCTTACTTTGCAAACCGATGACCCTTTGAAGACCTGTAAGTTCGGTGATCTATACAGCATGCTGTACGTTATCACTGCTTTAATTTAGAATAAGCGGTGCGTTGTAAATATGAGTACAGCACGCATGTATCTATAAATTATATTAACGCAGAATTTCTCTCCCACTTCTAATCGCTCAATGGTTTTGCTAAAATGTTAATAAAGTCTAAATGCTCACATATGTATTAGTGTATGCGTTCAATCCATAACAATGTGTTTATAATACTTCACATCATAGAACCGTGTAAAAATTACATAATCAATTGCATCAATATTATAAGTGATAGAAACATATGACGTGAAACGCACGTTAAAATTCCATACAGTGTATCGCAATATCCTCTAGGCTAACATTTAACATCGAAACAAAACAACATATATAAAGCGGAGGCAATCATTNATAGAAACATATGACGTGAAACGCACGTTTAAATTCCATACAGTGAATCGCAATATCCTCTAGGCCAACATTTAACATCGAAACAAAACAACATATATACAGCGGAGGCAATCATTACAACGAAATAAAATTTGCATACACAAACAAATGTTGCGGTATATTAATATACCGATAACAAATCATCGTGCACATTCATATATATATGAAAACATTAATTTTATTCGCTATTAAAATGAATCTGCAATCAAATATTTGAATATGTATTTTCTAACTTAAGTCGACCTGGTACATATTTAGAAATGTAGACTTGTATTTCGGTGTTTTTAAAAGAGGATAAACAACTCAACGCAGTATACACATATACACAAAGTTAAACAAGGTCGCCGTGGCGTAGTGGATACGATGTCCGCCTAGCGATCGGGAGGTCATGTGTTCGATCCCCGCTGTGGGAGCGTTCTTTAGATCTCCCCCCAATAGACACCAAGTACTGGTGCTACCCAGGAAACGGACTCGAGAGAGTTTCAATAAGCCTTAGACTTTCGATGCAACCGTGCTAAAATAAATATGTTTACATTAAACTAAAGTTTAACCGGATATGCAAGAAAAAGGATCAGTATGACTTTTGATCAGCTGCTTTTCACCGAGACCGATTTCAGCCTGAAGCTGTAGNAAAAAACCATAATATGTGAAATAGGCCAATGCTATGGAAGGGACGGCGGTTATTGTACAGGACCATCATTAATTTTATGACTGCGACGGCCGTCCTTTTTGCCGCCATCTTGCCGACTCCATTTTCAACTTTAACTTAAACTTTATTGCATGCACAGCCATGCAAGGCCTACAGTCAAGTGGCGGATACAATTATGGTTCTCAGTGTACTATATAAAATGACGATTCCTAGAATTTCATTGATTGTTCTATCTATTCAGTGACATACTAAGTAACGAGAATTATCAATAATGAAGCGTTGCGGGTCAGCAACGATCAGGCCTTTTAAGATATCTGCTGTTATGATTAAACGTATTGCTAATGTGTATGCTGCGGAGCGCAAAAGCTCCCGTCGCAATGTTATTGGCAATTAAAACAATCTGATAGAAGCAAATGAAGCGACATCAATTAACAACTGAGATTAAACAGTTAATTATTCATATTTCGAAGCATTACATACTGATTGTGTTCAGAGTGTGTCAATATTTAATATGAGTTCGTTAACTTTCATAATCACAGAATGAACATTTACTATAAATGTCATATTCATACTCCGTTTGAGGTACACCGGATACTTTACATTATAAACACCGCGTATATACGTATGCTTTGTTTAACAACGAATAATATAAATGCTATTCTAAAACTATCAAATATAAAACTTCTCAAATACTCCTCGGATAACATGTCTGATATAATGTTTGTGAGCTATATCACTAATTTCTTTTATTATTGACTCGATGCTTGAATACCGTAGCCGAGAATACCAAAATATATCAGTTTGGTTTGTGCGAAATATATATAATAACTTAACAATAGCCACGAATGAGAAGCATAAACATATTTCGACAAAACAATTGGAACATACGGTGCGTCATATCTTCTCCTATAGGCCACATGACTGCATATTTGCCTGTATAGATGTGTAATTTACATTTCTCGGAAAGAGGCTGGATAAACAGGGATATCAATAGACGCATTCTTCTGCATTTTGACGCAAGCAAAATGAAATAAATTTGTTTTTCACCTAGGAAAATTGTATTCCTTGCTTCTTTTTTAACCCAACGCAATCCGTATTAGCCAGTCAAGAGCAATCACACACCTCACAGATGCCGTGGTAATGACCAAGCTATGTTACTAATTGCCATCTCATCTGTGCATGTGAAACACCCTTTATCAATCGATTGTTCCCTTGCACGTCGATTATATTATCTCGATTTCAGTCAAAACACGGAAATGTATGTTCGAATTTGAAAAGAACAATAACATTCAATTATTGTATTTACATATTCCTCTTAAATATACTATTGGCACAACATTTATTAAGCTGCTTAGATCCTTTGGGTTGACCAATTCTAGTGGAAATAAGTAACGTCAAAGTATTTTATGGTCCAATAATAATAATGTATGAACTCTATGTACAACTAATAAAACTTTGATAGTGTTGCTCAAGAAAATTCATGTACGTCAAACGGTTCCGATCAAATTATCACATGATTTGCAATTCAAATGTGTTCATTATCTAAGTAAAGGTGTAAACACATATCAATAGAACATTTCAGAATGGTAAGGGTAAGATTATACCCATGTATTGGGCATTATAAATTAATTAGCAACATATTTTCTTATAACTGCCTTGTATAACTCTTTGTACAGGTATCGTGTCAGGCAATTTAAATTGTATCCCGTTGGATTGCTCTCATTACATGTTGTACACTCACAACATTCATGCAAAATATCTCCATTATTAAAAGAATCAAATGTAAAGAACGGTTATCGTCTGCAGTTTGTAACTTGTAAATGCTTTTATATCTTACTACTTGATATTTAAGTCCAGAAATATTAACGGTATAATATTTGGTGTGTGACATCGTATGATGTGTCTCTTGTAAATTTGTTCAAATCATAAATCTGGGGTCAACATTTGTTCCACTCTATGTATTACTTGTTTAATTATATAAATCAATGCAACGTGTTTTTTATTGAACTAAACGGAACTTGTAATGTTTTAATATACAAACCAAATTACAACTTACCAAAACCTCACAGCACTATACAAGTTCTAACATGTGTTTATTGCAAAAATGTGTAAGGCCCTAAACAGCTATTTATAATTAATCGTGGTCATTGATATATTTATGGTAAATATGTTGCTTAGTTCTGATGCATTCCAAGTATTAAAGTGTGTATAATTATGTCATGATTTTGTATCAATGTTTAAAAAAAAAGCAATTAAATGGGGTTTTTTTTATTTTTAACCAAATTTTTACGAGATCATATAGTTTTATATTTAGCAGAGCAAAAAAACGTATCCCCGGAATAGATAAATTTTGACGTC